>CAAKHD010003832.1:67835-88094 GCA_901007705.1 Fistularia tabacaria
CCCCCCCCAAAAAAACCCCCCACCCCCCGGCGGTGGGTTTTTTAAAAAAAAAAACCCCCCCTTTTTTCCCACCCCCCCGGGGAGGAAAGGGGGGGTATTGTAACTTTTTGGGGAGGGGGGGGGGGGGGCCAAGCAAACCTGCCGCGCGCCTGGAAGAATAAACATCACCGGCTGCTTTCCACAGACAAACAACTTGTAGGAGGGTGAATCAGGAATCAAATTGAGGATGAGGCTCTTGTGGGCTTCCAGGGAAATTCACAGGGGGATGTAGTGAATGGGTGTATATACCGGTAAGTGTATAAGTGTGTATGCTCAGAGATGGAGTGCTGGGACATTCATTTTCATTTGTGCGACAACACTCGGAGGGCTTGAGAGAGAGGGAGAGTGGAGCACTGTACCAGCAACGTGGAATTGGCTTTTTGAATTGCAGACCTAAGGGTTTTATTTTTATTTATTTATTTATTTATTTTTTTGCAGTAAGATTGCTTTTGGAACATCTTGAGATTGCGCTGCCTCCTCCAAGGCCAGAGGGACTCGGAGATTCAGAGGAGACGGGGGGGGGGACAAAAAAACATCTCGGGACCAATGTTCTTATCGCAGAAAAAGCAAATCAAATAATATCTGTTTGCAGTAAGCAAGAGAGCAAAGCGGCATGCACTCTGCAGCCCGATGGCCTGCCTGCCATTAAAATCCCCTCCAGCTGATCTATAATAATGGCTTTTGTTAAAGCTAGCACCTTCGCGGATTTCAATGGCGCTCTGATTTTGGGAAACTTACAAAAACCGTGAGCTAAACATGAATTATTTCAATTATTCACGAAAGCTAATTTTTCTGGACTGATAAGATGAAGCAAACCTTTATTTTGCAGGACGTGTTCACTGGCTCCCTATAGAAAGATTTTTTGTTTTGTTTTGTTTTCCTCTTTTTGTTTTTAGAAATAACTCCAACATTTTATCCATTCCATGCAAAGCCCTCCGGACTCGCGACGCAAAACACGGGTTTGTTTTAACCCTTATTGCCCCCAAATCTGAGGTCAAATCAACCAAAGCCCCCGCCTGGCTTTTACTGCACGCTGAGGACGAGAGGAAACAGGTCTGACCCTGAAATGACCGCCCGCGCTCCAGGACAAACTCCCCGAGGAACCAGACTGGCCAGCTCATTAGCCGTCTTTCAGAGATATACTTTTTTAAAATGTGTTTTCCTGGCCTGACCTCTCCGTCGCCCCCTCCTTTGCAGGGGTGGGGGGGGGGGGGGGGGGGGGGCTTCCACTGAAGCCAGAGCTCGCTTCACGGAGCAAACCACGCGTCAGATTTTCCGACTACATAATTCTCGGCCGAAAAAAAAAAAAAATCTGTCCGACGCTATTTTTTATCTAATTTTTAGTCTACCTTTACTATTTCTAGCGATAAAAAAATACCATGAAATAGAGTGGGTTGCAATTCTACGTTCAAATCATCCGCCTCTGATGGGAGCGCTAGCTGGTGTTAAACTGGGCAAGAGAACTGCGATGTGGAGTCGATTGAGATAAAGTTAGAGATGGCTGGGTTTGTCGACGCCTCACCAAAGGGGGCTCTGTTTGCACAACGGGTGTCGCTGAAAAGACGGGGAGCCCTTTTTTATTCCGGCTCGGTTTGCGAAGAGTCCAGCTCAGCGGACATATTCCCTTTGCACATATTCAGCCCTTCGGTCTCTGCCGTTCAGATTCCATTGAAACAAACAGCAAAGTCTATTTAATTGCATTATAACGCAGTTGAATCCCGACTTTGTAAATACAGCAAAATCGTACAGGAGTGACTTCCTTTCTTTGTTGCTTTTCAGCTAATCAGTACATTTGAAACAATTCCATGCACCGAATACACGTGCACATAAACTAAAGCTGTTTTTTAAGTGTGTTTTTTTTCATTTGGCGGTAAGGGGCCTAAAAGTCTATTACCCACCTGCCCTAAAACGCCAACGTGCGCAAACATTTCCGCACCACGGATTTCAGCACATGAACATTATTGATCGTACCGGCGCGGCTGCATCTTAATCCATCAGGGATACATTATGTTTCACCAGCGACTTAATTATCTACATGAATATTTCAACAGGAAATGTGAGGAGGAATTTTCAGCCCTCACCGGAAAAAAAAAACAAAACATTGAAGTTTGGTAGTTTTGCACGTTCCCTTCACTGCAGAGCCTTCGAGGCGTGTGAGGAATCCTCAGGAAGCTCGAGGAGCAGCATGCATGCACTTTTGGGGACGCTTAACAAACCCCACTAATTCTCAACCGGACCCAAGAAGACCAGAGGAATTACAAGTAAGCTGGTGAAATACATCACTTTGTTTCTGAAAATCCATTATTTTCCTGGCACGCCCCGCTTGTTATTCCAGTCAAATTGCTGTCTTGTGATGGTTGAAAAACATGACTGGGATAAAAAAAAATAAATAAAAAAAAAAGGTGACCTGCGGTGTTGCTGAGTCTGCGTAAAATAGCTATCTTCCAAGGCGGGGCTAATTTGTTTATATCAGTGTTCTGCAGGCGAGTTGAGCCTTTGGTCTCCGACCCCCCGGCTCTCGCCGTCTGATCGGTCAGGTGTTTGGTGTTTGGGGATTCACTCAGCCACGCCGTTAGAAAACATACAGATTCCGGGTCACTTCTCAGGTCATTGGATCCCCGTCGACCCTCGCTTCAGGCCAAATGAATCCGGTGTTTTTTGTTTTTTTTTTTCTTAATCACGTCGAACCCGTGATTATAAACAACAGGCATCGGAACATTAAGTCGTCTGACTGTGAATACAAACTTTAATAGATCTTTATTTAGAATTTCTGCAAGCTTTGCACAAAAGCACAGGAAGCTACCAAGATAAGCATTTTGCAAGTTTGTTACATTCTGACAACTACTTCCAAAATAAATTTCTGCTGAATAAGATGTTTGCATAAATAGATATACGTGATGGTGACAAAATGAGGAGGCCCTTTCCTCTTCCCTCTCTCCGGAGTCGATCTTTTTATACCCCCCTTTGAAGCCATGAGGGTGGAACGAATTCAAACAAGCCACTAAATAGCCTTTTATATTTCCGTCGGTATTTTCTCTAAATTAGCTTCATGTGAGGAAGATGTTATTTCGTCCGATGGAGTCATTACCTTAAACAAGATGTACGGGTCATGGAAATGGCGACGGTGAGATCTCAGACGTAAACAGAAACGATAACGAGGGGAAAACTCCACTCTCTGTCATACAGGCCCTGTTTTGTTTTTTCTCCTGCGCGCAGCATTGAAATGCGAAAGCAGGTGTTCCAGAAAACTCAAGGATGCAATACGGATCTGCTGCCATTGACTGGGTTGAGAGAAACGCGCGCATTTCCGGAGCTACACTAGAGAGGCAGTCGGAAAAAAAAAATAAAGGAGAAAATACAGACCAGAATTTGGGATGTATTTGTACAGGAGGCATTATTAGGGTCCAGCAAATTAATAAGCGTGTAAAAATAGGTCAGGAAGAATGCAAATAAACTGATAGATTATCCGTACGGCCACGGCTCCATTTCCAATGCAGAGTCCTTCAGAGGCGTGTGTGATTAAGATCTTCAGGGGAGAAACAGATGGGTTGAGCTTTCTTAGCATCTGTCAAACAACCCCCCGGTAAAACCTGTAGCTCCAAGAACGACTGCCGCCCACAAACGGAAAAATTCATCAATTGTGCATGATGATTTGCCGGACAAATGAACGAGGTAGCGTCTGCCCGAACCCGAGACGCAACGCCGCCGCATTTTAATGGCCAGGTGGTTGCAGGGGCGGGTTTTTCCAGATGGAACGCCACCTAATATTCGGATGCTTCAATTGGGCCGGGACTTTCTGGGTCGGTACAGGCGGCGGGGAGCCCTGGCAGAGCAACCACGCCGACACGTTTGCAGCCTAGTTTGCCGTGAGCGCAGGTGAAATCTGGTCTAAATAGAAAATAAATCATTTTTAGTCAGTTCTTTGTGGAACTGTAGTTAAACATGCTTAGATGCGTTGTTACCCAAGGGTTAGGGTTAGAAAATTAGACACACCTCTGCTGTTTTTCAAAAATTGGATTCTCATCCCCATCGCTACACAAGACATTTGACACGGGATTGTTCACTAGATCACCTTTGGTGTCGTGCAACAGGAATAATATGGGATGGCCCTTGAGCAAGGTAGCTGATGTCCAGCTGCTCCTTTGTGTGTCTGTGAGTGTGTGTGTGTGTGTGTGTGTGTGTGTGTGTGTGTGTGTGTGTGTGTGTGTGTGTGCGTGCAGGGGCGAGCTCAGCGCTCATCATGGCTAAACACGCAAGGCTGAATTTCCCCCCTGGGATTAATGAATAATCTGTAGCTGTTTTTTTTTTTTTTAATCATAGAATATTTTCTCACAGCATCTGTGTGTTGTTGTCAAGATATGTCAGGATATAACCAACAGCAAATTTCTGAGTCTCTCCGTATAGAACATAAATATAATATTCATAACTATATGTTTCTGCTGAAGTGAGGGTTTTTGTAGAGGAAAACTAATTTAAGTTTTAAAATGAATGAATAAGTTGTCTCTCATAAATTATATCGATATCATCTAAACCGCACGGTTGGTCACATGACCAGGCCTCTTTTCTTCCCGCCTGCACCTCCGGAAGGTGACGTCTCCCCCAAACCTTTACGGGTAAGCAAAAGTAATATACCTTGAGGTACAGCACAAAAATGTAAAATATTTTCAACATGTGCCTTCATGCATCTTTTGGAACACATTTGTTGCCACTTACATAAAAACATACTCATAGTGTTGTGCCAAGTTTAATGCTAGGCTAGGTTTTTGGTGTTTTATTCTGTATTTCTCGTTTGTTGGTTTTTTTTCTACATAGCTTTAAATTATCGGAGGTTTTGGATTTCCTGGACCTTAAGGAACCATCATGAGTGTGAGGATTGTCCGAAGTGTCTTTAACAATGATAATTGATAGTATTTATGATCTCATTGCGGTTCACTAAGCTATTCCACGAGTTGCCCCAATACCCCCAACCCCCAACCCCCTCTGGCAACAGTCACGATTCCCTGCTCGTCCGTGCAGTCCCTCCCTCTGTTTTGGCACAGTTCATTATTTACCTTGAGTGAGACAGATATAAATTAAATTTAGTCAACTTAAATCGCCCAAAAAGACAACATACTTTTTTTGCAAGTTGAATATCCAACATGAATGGACAGTCATGAATTCCGTACATTTGGACGCTATCACATCACTTGTTACCAATTGCATCTTTGTATCTGTGTTCTTTCCCGACATCGATTCAATATCCGGCATCAATACTGCTTGGAGCTCTGCCCTTTGCTATATTTTGAAGGTTCCGGGAGGTTCAGACGAATCGGGGGAGGCAGGGGATGAAAGCGGCGGAGGGCTGGGGTCCGGGGCCAACAGTCCCGAGGGTCATAACGGGGGGGGGGTATGAAAAAAAAGCGGGGAACCACATTGCTGTCATGTGGTTTACACTTTTCTGGTAACTTTGATGCTTCTATTCTGATTTTGTCTTCGGGATACCGAGATGAAAGCTCGGGAAGAATTGGGGTTAATATTTTTAGATCCATCTGTCCCACTTTGCTTTGGAGGCAAATGCGGTGGGAATTAAAAGTCCATTTGCTGGATGGGGCATTTCGAAGACGCCCATCAAAACACGTCTTCTGATTCATTTTTCGCCCGATTGCTCGACGCCGTTCTAGGTTACTGGGTCAATTATACACATAAGAACCCCTTTGCGCTACTCAGTATTGTATAAACACTTCGGGGGTCAATGACATCTCCTACTCAGTCAAAAATGGGTTTGTGGATTTTTGCATCGCGAGCACACATCACCAGTCTAAAGAAGAGCTTTTTCTCGAAAAAGTCACAAACGGCAGAAAAACCGTGAGCGAAGAAACACGTTCGCGCAGATCTTTTTGGAGCTACTTCTTAGGTTGTTGGGGTTTTTTTTTTTTTAATAGAGCAGCCTTGTTACTGAGCATTCATTTATTCACGGTTTACTTTGTGAGAAAGCTCCTGAGCTAATGGGAGGTGAGTAAATGCATGGCCCGCGAGGACTTTCAAATATAATGAGCAAAACTGGACAAAACGGGTAAAATCCTGTATTTAATACTTCGTCGAAAAGCATGAGAATGAAACATAAAGGACTGACGAATCCTGCCATTTGAAGGGTCGAGTGACGGGTAATATAAAATAAATGAAGCCGCAGTCAGACGGAAAAGTACGAAGAATGCTGTTCTTAGAAGTGTCCAGCTCGAATTTGTTTCCAGGAAAGAGCCTCCCCAAAAGGAAACCTTTTAGTCGCCTACATCCAAAGAGTTCCTATCAAATCATAAAAAGCCCCTGCCTCTAAGTATGAGCTAAGATGGTTCTAGGAACTGGAGGTCCCTGGTTCATTTACTGTCCGAATGTGTGAAGAAAAAGCCCAGTTCCTCAAAAGGATCTAGGAACTGCAAAAAGTTCGAACAACGAGAAAGGGACTTATGACATGGTAACTCGTTTCAGATGTTGCATGTGTGTGTACGTGTATGTGTGTGTGTGTGTGTGTGTGTGTGTGTGTGTTTGTGTACGTGTGTTTGTATGCCCGTGTTGATTAAAAAAAAAACCCAACAAGATTTATATTGGAAACATTTGTCACTCGACCATTATGAACGCACAGCACATTTTCATAATCACTTACAACCTTTATTTAATAACCAGTTAATGAGGCACATCAACAACGTAGAAGAGATACTTATGGCCAGTGTTAATATCCCCAAACCTCAACCCCGGTTTTAATTTTAACTTTTTTTTTTTTTTTCTGATCTCACCACGCCAGCACATCTTAATTTCCAATTTAAATAATACGACATCTTTCTGTCAGCCTTTATAAGGTAAAACTCCGAAGGGGGTTCACAGTGTTCCCGCTTGATCTTCCTCTCAAAAAGAAAGCAGGTGCTTTTAGCGTAATTACAACGAGGAAGCACTACCGTCACTCGGCTGTGCACGGATAAAAAAAAAAAAACGGATTGCAGGGAGATGCCGAAGCAAAGGCATTCACATTCAAATGACTATTACATGGATTAGAGGTCATTTTTCAGCCCATTAGATTCATTGAAATATTCATATTACCATTAAAAAAGTGATAGGCCACTCATATCAGCGACACATGTCTATAATGAAGTAAAAGGCTGTTTCAAATTGTGGCATTACGGGTTGCAATAAACGTTCAATGTCGAGACTATGTGGGATGTTTTTCCATTTGATCAAGTCTCTTCGCAGTGAAGGGATGAGATTTTACGCAACATCATTTTTGAAGCGTTAACCCGGCTTCTCTACTTCGGAGACACTGTAAATCAGTCGATCATTAGAAAGCAAGCGACTATGAAGAGCGCGCGTTCTCGCCAACACAGTACCGCTTGTTTGGCACCAACAGGGCGCGTTGATGTTCAGGGCAGTTTCTAAACTCGCAGGACATAAAAAGGCTCACAAAACTTGAGCAAACTATTTGTCTTATACCCCTGAAGATATAGAGAGATTCGCTTTTTGGTGACTTTGTTCAGAGAGGTCTGAACTCACTGACTTCTGCGAGTCACTGTGGCTGACTGCGACCGCGGCCGTTCCCCACTGCGACACTGAACATCAATTAACATCTGCCAAAAAGCAGAAGCCCCTCGCACTGTTTTTTTTTTTTTTTTTTTTTGTCAACAACCGGCATATTGGACCGGTTCAAGCAAGAACAGTGCCAGATGATGAGCAAAATTCCATTGCTCGATCCTGGTGCACATTTTCCTCCCTGTCATATTGAATCTCTTTGCCTCTCAGGATTTCTAACAGATTTTGGAAGTTGGCTCAAACCGCCATCATTTGAAGAAGTGACCCTTGCTGGGGTTATCAATTAAAGTATCAGCAGGTTGCAGATGATAGCATCTCACAGCTTGGCCGGGAGTGCCGGCTGTGTACTCCATATGTCTACAAATTGGAAGTGGTTCCTGCTTTACAGGGTGAACTTGGTCGGATTCAATGGTACAGTTGCATCATCAGTTATATTCTCCTGGTTATTTAAAGAAATGCCAAGCGCTGCGAGTGTTCGTACAGAATATGTGGCAAAGCAGCCCCATCATGCACAGGAGCTGAAATCAATGGAAATGAGGCATAACGACCATTAGTTGCCAGACTGAAAAATGTGCCTAAATGTGTTCCCACAGCAAGTTGTATCAAGAAGCCCCTTCTCAATGAATAATGCATTTTTCCATTAGCGGCGTGATTGAGAATAAAAATCTATGCTTTTATTAAATCGCATAACACAGCTTTTCTACAATTACTGGAAATGGGGCGTTATTTAGGCCCGCTTTAACTCTTGAGCTGGGAGGCCGGGCTCCCAGAATGAGGTCATAAAGTGTTCTTGGGTGGCTCGTATGAATGGTGAATTCACATTAACTGCGGCTAGCTATGCCATCAAATGAACAGATACTAACATCTCTGTGTTTTTTTGTGAAGATTTGATTCAGCAGTACGATCATTTACGGAATATTGCACTCTTTTGTCTACGCCTCCAAGTGTTCGGAATAGCTTCTGATGTTTGCAGGGTGTCGTTATGTCAAATAACACTAGAAAGGTAACTTGTCGTGTTGACAGTCGTGTGTCTCCGAATTACAATTGCAGCTTTTGGGATCCAGGATGTCATTGGAACTGAGCAAGTAAAGTCAACTTTATGGGCAAGATAGCCCCTGTGCTTTGGGCATCTTGAAAATCTCGGTCTGCTTTACATTACCTTTGCCCAGTGGCAAGTTCTAGTTAATTTGGTGCCTCGAGCGAGACACAAAATGATCCGGCCCGTTCCCCGATGGCAACCGTGTTTGTTGCGGCATACAAGTCTACGCTCCGCCTTCACGGTGGTAGTACAAAGATGAGACCGTTTACACACAATTATTATTGACATATTTTAGATTTGGGCTACCCACTAAACTCCCCGTCCAAACCCCGACCCTCCTGCCTGATGCCACAATATACATGACATCTAATGATGTGTAGTTGCACGAGTGACTGTTTGATATTGTGTGTTTTCTCACTTACCAGGAGAATTAGGCTTTACGTTCCTTCTTGGTTGTAGGGCTTTCGTATCAAGAAACCTAATTCATATTCTGTTGGCACGCAGGGAACTTGGTGAGACTCAGACAAGTAAACTCAACATGTGCCGCCCTGGGCGATGCCTATGTCGTCTAAACAGAAACCGCCAAGAAAACAAAGCAACAGCAACCGAGCATTGTTGTGTTGAAATAGAACGGCAAAACAGTACAAATACTCCATCTACTGTGACACAACTGGATATGTTTGCCTCGCCGCGTGCTCGGCCGAACGAGAGCGGAAAAATCAAACTTGAATTAAAAACGTGGCCGCTGGGGTGGCGTTTAACGACTTTGTTTCTTCAGCCATTCATCACCTTGTCAACTTTAACCAGGAGAACACAATGGCTATTATCACAATGAACAGATTTGCTATTGAGAGTATGAATTACGTACTCATATATAAACAACAACATCGTACCAGGTCATTAAAGACTTGAAGGGTATTCCGACATTTTGCAGCTCGGTAATTGTTTACGTGAGCTGGCACTAATGTGCACATGTACAAATGTACATGTACATGTACATTTGTACATGTACAACTAATTAGGTGTGGTTTTGTCCCAGTTTTGTGAAGGCCTCGGAAGGCAGCTGGTTTTGTCATATCACATGAGAATCCACTGTACTGTGGACTGTGCTTCGGCGTGAGTTGTGTGAGAACCAGAGAATATTTACGCACACATACAAACGCAAAAAGTGAGCGCAATAGAGAACACAGGTTTTCTGGGGTTTGCCCAACCTTTCCCAGTTTCTACAGGGATCCTTGCCTGATGGTTCTGCGTAACATGCCATCTGCTGCATCACAATGCACCAGTGTAAACACAGTTGTTGTTTGAGGTAGAATCAAATAAATGATTTTATTATCCATACATTTTTGTTGGATTCGTTTGCTGCTATTTTGGGGGGTTTCTCACAGTTATAAACTGAGCTCTTGATGTATAACATCACACACGTAATAACTCCACAAACACATTAAACATTGAAAAGCAGTAGTGATTCGATTCCCTGGCTTTTCCCCCGTGTTGTATTCATCTATAATGAAATACTCTTTTATGAAGATAAAAAAGTGCATTTTCATTCGAGTTCCTATTTCTAAGTGTCTCCTTTTCCTCCTTGTTCCTTTCAGCCTTTGAGGTGAAGACATTATCTAATCAACACTGTCTTATTTAGCTATTAAAAAGAATTTTTAAAAAATGGCTAAAAAAGCTTTGAAACTTTTCCGGCAATTTTCCCCTGCCTTTCAAAAACAGCAGCCCGATTGAATGCCGAGGGGTGTGAGTTCTATGCATTGATTTCTTAGCAAGAAAAAGAACCTGATACAGGTTGGAAGTATAAAATCATCCATTTTGTAACAAAAGTGAGATATTCTCGGATAAATCCTCCTATTACACATTGCGATTCTTTTTTAGAAAACCTTTTCAACAAAGTGATAAAAAACAAACAAAGAAAAAACGATGATCCTTTTTTTTGCTGTTATTGATGGTTTTTCTCCCAAAATGTTTCCATATCTAATATTTTTCAATGAAGGATGAATTCCTTTGTCTCTGATTGGCCGCTGTGGATGATTTAAGGATCGGCTGACCAGAAGATTTCCCGGTTACCAAGATGCCATTGTCCTATTTGATCAATATTCGTCAAAGTCAAAGCTACATAAAAAGCAATCATTAAATCCCTAAAAATATCGTAGTTTTTATAAAATTTGGAAAAAACAGTCCACCAGTCGACCGCCATTGTTGTTTACGTAGCAATGTTGTCTGGGTAGTGACATCATGAGGTTGACCCGGGCTCGGTCCCATTCTATTTAAGGTAAAAAACATGACATCTGTGCAACCTTTCCCGTTTCAACCCGTGATAGACGTCAGCGAGGAAGATAACGCTTGAAGATTGAAGTCAAAATTAGCTTCAAAATTCAGACGAACAAAAACGCAAAGAGGCAAGCGTCGGCAAGAGTTGCCCGCTGTGCGTGCGCCGACTGCATTGCTATGCTAACAAACAGAGAGCGTCTGTCGTAAAGGAGCGGTACTTATGGTCAAACACTGTTCGCTGTCGACTTACGGGCCGCCGTCGTCAGCTTCCTCCGTGATCGTGCCGGTGCCGGCTACTGTTGTTCACATCCTTGCAGGAGAACGTCCAGCGTCTCCTGCCTGTGGCGTTTCCTCGAGCAGGATTCACTCGTTTCCTGAGGACCTTTTGTACGCTTGTGAAAGAAAACTGCAGGCACCGTGTTTGGATTCAGTGTCCGTTTAAAACAAGCAGCACCCGTGAGCTCTGTCGGCAGCTTAGATTGGCTACATGCGTCTCATGCATGCGGAGAGAAGTCGCAAGAACACAACCGCGGGTTCTCAGGAAGTTATGTGCGACCACAAGCAATTTCCCTCTCCTTTCTTCTCTTCTTGTCCCTTGGAAAGCTGTATAGACTTTCATCAGTTCTTTTTGTTTCCCTTGGACTGGAAATTATACCTAAAAGCAGCGCAATCTGGCATTTTTGCAGGATGTATCGTACCGTAGCATACAGAGCAAAAGTTGAAAATAGCAGAAAGCCAAAGTTATACGTCATCAACCCAGCATGTATTGCACTAGTACAACAATGGCTGCTCGGGTGGGTCTTATAAATTCCGATTTTTAAAGAAATTACAATTCTCTGTGGGTTTTTAACAACACAATCTAGTATGAGACAAATATTAAGACACATTCATGCAGATTATTCATGCAGATTCATGCCTCCCAGGCAGGGTTCCCTTCAACGTACCTCGCTTGTGGACACAAGCGATGTAGCAATTCAACCCGAGGCAGCTCCACAAATTGAAGGTTTGACATGAAAAAATATTGCCTTTGGAGGCAAGATCTTGCTTATTTCAGTGAATCTGACACCTAAAGCATTCTCTTATTCGGCATCTTAGAACCCCCGGTCGTAAACCAGCATGTCTCTGGGCCCAGCCCCAACTGACTCTGGCACTGATGTGCTATTTCCCTGAATGTAATGAATGTCGATGCCGATGAGCGCACTGCCCAAAGCGTCAAGGCAAAGTCCCTCTCTCGCTGGCGGGTCCGGGTGCTTGCCATTCTCAGCGTGATATGACTGACTCTTCCAACAACTCGCAGTTTCCTATTTGTTTGCGTTTCTCACCAATCCCTTCACCTCGCTTCACTCCACCCTTTTCAGTTCCGCGCCTCAACATCATCCCGCCTCTCTCCTTCCTGGCCCTCGTATCACGATACTCGACGACGGGGGATAAACGGGGCCCCAGCTTTGTTATATTTTCCAGTGATCGCCGTGTCTCACTTTATCCAACATTAGCCGCAATGACCTCTAGGTGTCACTACCGAGCGCGTGTCAGCTCCCCGATCTAATCAAGCTCATCACGATCCACTAATGCCCTATTTTCCTTTTGGGTTTTTATTTCTAACAATTTTTTGCATTTGACTTTGTAAACTCTTCCATTATTTCTAAAGCCATTTGATTTAAGGTAGTGACTGATCACTCCGGCCTTGTACCCTTGGCCTACTGACTCCACCGCCGTTCTGAGTCAGTGATTCCCGGCAGCAGTCTGGCCCCCCTGTCCAAAATATATATCTAGGTTGATGGAAAGTGCGCTGGATAAGAGGTGTGTGCTTGAACAGAGGTCTGGGAAATACTATTCTTGGTTTTTCGGCTGTTGTGTGTGAGTGTGTGCATGTGCGTGTGTGCGTGTGTGCGTGTGTGTGTGTGTGTGTGTGGTGACAGTTAGAGTGAGCAAGATGTAGGACAGCACGGGTTTCCTTATTTTTTCTGCAAAACAAATTTTCACTGGGATCTGCTTCGGGAGGGTTTATGGGATTCATTGTTCGGTGGACTTTATGTCGAAAGCATAAGAAAAAAAAACCTTATTGATTGCTAACAATCAAAATAAGGTGTATAACATGATGTTCAGTGAGCCCGTTGAGGCCGTCCATCCCTGCTCTCCTCCTTCTCACAACAGCTACCCTGTTTTTCAAGCTGAAAAACTTCGAAGAAGAACGGAGTTGTGATAGCAACCGGATGCAATGCAATATTAATGAATAAATTCTGATGGCAGATGCCATTTCGATTGTATCAAGCAGTAATAAAAGTTAAACTACTGTGCAAAGTCAAACTGATATCAAAATAATTTAATTATAGAATAAAATATAAATATGCAAAATAAAATATAAAATAGCATCTTTGAATTCACTTGTATTTAACGCGCTGGGCACTTGTCAAACCTCCTGGAAAGCAAATGGCGCTGCTAATCTGACATCTTTTTATGGACTATATGCATCCATCCATCCATTATGTTTTCATTCATCCATGTGTCTGCTGCAACAGGTTACTGCAGGAAGCTTGGACGGGGTGACTATTATCTGTTGTTTGCAGGTACAGCGAACGCAAATGAAAAAAAGAAAAACTGTCTGCGGTGCCTTCACGAGTCGCAAGCTGCATCAGCCGTCAACATCTGTGGCGTGATTCAAAAAAAAAAAATCGGCACGTTTCAGTTGGGATTCTGGAAGAGAGATGAGGGCCGGAGATGGGATGGGAGCGATAATGGCACCAGAGACAACCTTGGTGAGGAAGATGGACGATAATGACAGAGTGAGGAGAACGGCTGTGTGGAGAGGCCATATGGAGAGCTTGGATAGAGAGAGACGGGGGTGTGAGAATAAGACCTAAGTTTAGGTAATATGGACAGAGCGGAGGAGAGAATTGTGTGTGCCCGGGCTGATTCTCAGAAATGAGCGCCCCAAAGAGGATCAACCAATTTAGATGTGAAGAGGAAGGCGGAAGAAAGCGCACGGATAGCATAACGGCAGAGACTGGCGGCAAACAAAAAGTTGGATCCGAACACTCCGAAATGGAAAGGGAGAAGAACAAAAAGGGCAAAATCACAAACAGAGACACAATAAGCAAGGACAATGCGCTTGCAGCCCACATACAGGCAGAGTGAGAGCTTTATCTCAGAGCAATCTGATAGTCAAAATGTGTTTTGGATTGGTAGCATCCATTAAAAAGAAGCAGCCGTCGTGCCTTCTAGCGAGCCGGCCGCTTCCCCGATGAGCTCAAAATGCAGGAAGTTTTCATTTGAACGAAGCCAATATGTGTTTTCATGGCCGCGTCTCTTTCTAGCTACCCCTCCGACTCCGGTGTTTCGGTGAGGAACGTAAGGCCCTTGATACAAGTAAAGACTCCAGAATGGAGGAGGACTGTCATTGACCGCGGAAATGTTCTGATGTTGTCGTTTTTATTTCGCCGTGCCCGGTAACCAACCCGGGAGCCAGACTTTTCTGCAACCCGGGGACGTGTAAAACAGACAAATATTTGAAACAACCGGAGCTAGGCTTACCGTCACACATACCATAAACCTTCCCCCACCGGCTGAGAGGCTTTTTGCCTTATGTTTAGTACATTCTGCAAATGAAGTGAAAGTAAGTCTGTTTTTCTTGCTCACTTGAGTCATGACTCAACCGCGCAGGTAATACAGACTTCCGGCGCAATTATCACAATAGTGATTCATTGCATTCGCGCATCACTGCATTCGTGAGGCACTGTCTGATTTATTCAATTTTGTTAAGTTTTTCTGGAAGCAACAATGAGGATTTTTGTTGCGTGGTTGACTTGAAGATTTATCAGCATGTACGGAGAAATAATTATTGATGTTGTTAAAGGATCCCCTCAATATAATGTTATAATGATTTATGAGTATATATAATATCTTATACTCAGTCATTATCTATATCATTATCGATATCCCTATATCTAGGGTTGCCAGGCTGCCGGAGCCCATTCCCGGCTGTCATTGGGCGAGATGCGGGGTTCAACCTGAACCGATCGCCAGTCGATCACAGGACCATAGAGACATTCAACCATTCACCCTCTCATCCGCGTGTTATACAGAGACTCAACCAACCATCCCGTCATTCACAAATCAAATACTGACATATAACCATTCAAAACTCATTTGGAGACATACAACCAGCCATTCATGTAAAGACATACAACCATTCATTTCTATTAGTTTGTCCAGTAACCAAATGCTGTTTTCTTACATATTCTGTTTTTCTTTTTTGCTATGTGGGTTGATAACTTTGCCTGGGACTTCCTGATTTGGGTTTTGGTGTTCTTTGCCTCAAGGTTGTTGTTTTTTGTTTTTTTGTTTTTTGTTTTGCTTTTTAAAATCTAGTCTTGAAATGCGGTTTTGAGAAAATTACTGGACGGAAATTGAATGGAGAGTCTATTGACGGTTAAAATTCTGATAAAGAAAATGTATTTCTAAACAACCGGATCCTTGTCAGCTTTTGGGAAGCAGTGACGGACTAACGTGTGAAAAAGGGTTGCGATGATGATAAATGGGTGTTTAACTCGCCGAGGCCAAGACCAATCATTGTCGTCCCAGGTTACGGTCCTTCACAAGACACAAAGAGCTAAATGACACTTGATATAACGTTCTCTGTTGTGTCAAGGCAATAATTAATCTCCTGTTAGGTTATTCGTTTAAAATCCTGCACGATATTCACACCCTCATGAAAATTCACGAAAAAATGAGTTTAATCATTCTATTTTTGCCCAACAACCTCTTTCTTTCATATGTATTTACATAAAAAAAACGGTGTTTTTTCTCAGACACGTATAATACGATGGTTTTATTCTGGGTGCCGAACCCTGATCACAGAACTTGCATTATACAAAGTGATATTTGACACTGGACTGGACCCCCTGGAGTTCGCGTATCTTCACACCAGAGGTTGTCTGCAGTAAGAGTTTGGCCTTTTCACATTTTGAAAATCTCCTTGCGGCAAATTTGGACTTTGACAGTTTATGGAAGGTATTTGGAATTATGTGCAGCTCCGGGGGGCTTTTTATTTATTTCAATTCATTTTCATGATCTTCGCAGATACCGTCTTTTGGAACTCATTACTAAATAATTCATAAGTTTTGTCGGATACCGTATTGGCTCCGATGGTGATATGGATATTTCTTCTGGGGATTTAGACATTTTAGCATTCTGCGGGTCCAAAATGGCCCAAATAGCCAACCGTGTTTTAAAGCCTGTCATGAGTTTGCAAGATGAACGCTGACACAGTCAACCGTTTCTCCCTTTTTCAATCAAAATCTGTATTAAAGCCTCGCGGTGGCTTTGCAGCTAGAGCCCTCTCGCCCCTATTTGGGAAAAAAAAGATGGGTCTGCTCTCGTACGGGGGTTGTAAAGGACTGATGTCTTCTCTGGAATATTAAAAAATTCAAAAACTTCGGCAAAGTCCATCATTCTGCTGAAAGATCACCGTCACGCAGGACACACCTCTGAGGCGGCTGCTGCCGTCTGAGCTCAAATTCTAACATCACACAAATTGGCTGGACCTGCAGAAAAGTTTCACTATTGCACTTTCATCATTGTTCCCATTGTTCTGGCTTTTCAGTGTTTAGATGACACTGTTTCAGCTTGTAGATAATTGTCAAATGCATTATGTTTTATCACCGGGAGTTTGTTTTCTTGGGTTGGGTTCGTCTTGAACCCTGGACACGGACACAGACCCTGGACTGGATAGTATGTTCCGCGACATAGCGTGTTTGAGATTTACTTCCTGTTTTAGCCGGTTCTTGTCCTGTGTGATTTATTTGTCTTGCCAATTTTAGGTTTCTGTCAGCTCATTAGTTAGGTTTTGTGTGTTATCTGTTCAGTTCAGTTCAGTCTAATCAGTTTTGCCTGCGTTTTCTCACTTTGCTTTGATTGTTGAAATAAAGAAAATCACCTCTTTGATTTCTTTCTTCTGGTGCTGTTCATTGGACTTTCCCCAGTCTTCCCTTTGCTTAATCTGTTGATATATAACAATAATCAGATTTTTTTTTTTTTCTCATTTTCAAAAATGCTCTTTTTTGAGAACTGAGTCCGACTGCTCACATGATTGTTCCGCCCAAATTCCGCTGCACCACGCAGACCTGGAGTTTATCTAGTCATGACTGTGTTGATTGTAAATTCACTGAAATCGCAGGGGTCTGAGACTCAACCTTGCATAATGTAATTACACAGTAACTCGGTGCTTTAACAACTTAATTTCAAATGAATGAAGAAAGTACACAGTGGGTTGTTTTTGTTTGTATGGAAGTCTTAATTCTTCTTTTGCTGTCGGGTTTTCCCTTCAGGGGTCACCACAGCGAATAAACCACCTCCATCTAACCCTATTCTCCCTCGTCCGCCTCTCTCACACCAACGAACTTCATGTCCTCTTTCACCGCATCCATAAATCCCTTTGGTGTTCCTCACGAACAGCTCCAACACCATCATCCTTCTACAATACATTCACTTTCCCTCCTCTGCGCATTGCCGAACTATCTCTGTATGTGAGTCTTCCTGTCGTACGGATAATGTCGTCGCTACCCCAGGCGTCTCCCTGCCTTCATCCACCCTTTTCAAAAAGTATATACGTGATTATGCCGTGTCTGGGGTTTGTCTCAGACCTAAAGGAGGGACCCTAAAGGTCCTCTTTAACTGCTAAATAAAAGTGAAATGGATGGATTGAATTGCCAACCTTCCAATTTGGTGGGACGCCCGCTCTGCAGACTGAGCAACAGCCCAGAAAATATGGTAACTTGATATTTTGTTTTCCATACACCATCAAAACCCTTCACGTCTAAGACAGACTGATTCAATCGGAGCGGTCAAATGTTAAAGTCACACTGACCTCGTGTCGGCGTTCCTGAAAATGATGTCTCAGGAACACAGAACTTCATAACAAGCGTACTCTTGGATTCAAGGATGAACCAATTAAAATTTTGGTGGTCCAAATTTGACCTCCCTCTTTGAACCAAAGGTCAAAGATTCTCAATGCATGCATTACAGCTTGAGAATGTTTGCCATTAATCCTGTGTGGGCAGGTCTGGTTTTTGCGATCGTAATCAACAGCAACCGTTGATTTCTTGCTTTAGTATCAAATGTTGCCTGTTTGTGTGTCTATCTACCATCGTATCAGTGGTCAAAATGTTAAAAATATCAAGGACACTCCCAATCAGGGCCGCACAGGGGGCAGAGCGCCCGTCGTTGGGGTCAAATATTCCTGGTTCGATTCCCGCCTCCTCCTAGCGTGTCGAATGATGGCAGCCTCGTGGTTCATCCGTGATGGATTAAATGCAGAGAAGGAATTTCCCGCAAGGGATTAATAAAGTACATATTATTATTATTTGAATCATTAATTGTCCACAGCAAAGAATTGCCCAAAACCCAATGGGAAATATACACAAAAACAACCCCCGAAAAAGCCCGGGCCAGCGATGTATGCGACGTCTGACTGAATTGATGATCAATTACTTGCTGATTTCTTTTCTGCCAACCAACTGATACAATTGCAAGCCTAATGTAATTGGATGGTCCCTCATTGGTTTCCACAACGGATGCTTCGGTTGCATTGCAGCGCAGTCGCCGCCTCGCTCTTGAAAACACGACATCATAGGACCTTTTTTTTCCGTTCGAGTTAAGTAGGTGGAGGCACAAGTGCATTTTCTCTCTCCAAACTGCACTGCCTAATTTGCATTGAAATTCCCCTCCAGTACATTCCATGTCTATTTTTGTGTTATATCATAGCAGGTCATGAAATTACCAAATGGGCTAAGACTGGAACAGAGAGCGCTCTTGGCAAATGAAAAAACATGACCAGTGCAAGGTCAATACATCTGATGGGGGCCAAAATTGACCCCAACAGTCATATACCGACACCCCACCCCCATACCCACTCTTCTGGCTCACCTGTCCTCTCTCGGCCGCCGTGCCACGTGAGATGTTCAAGAACTACCGCCAACACTTGAGAATTTCCCTGGATTTCCACAAGGACACATGAGTCACGGTAATGTATTCAGACCAGAGGTTAAGATGTTGAGACGGAGAGGGGGCCACTAGTTATCTAACCAAAGACCCCTTGATGTAGCGCGTGTGTGTTATTTTCTTGTTGGTTTTTTTTTCCTCTCTGTTGCATTATTTTGTGTGCACCCTTCAAGCCTTAAAGACAAAGAATCTTTCTATCGAACAACCTAACAACCTTTGAAGAATTGGATTTGGATGAATCTTTAATCGGCCCAGCATTGGCGCCTCCAGCTCTTATTGCTCCTGTGCTTTGGCATCGAAACCACCAGTTACTTTTATATCCCATCAAATTGATATGGATCTAATTTCCGGATCGTTATCCTGATTTCTGATCTTCAAACTCGCCCAAATGTGGATAAAATATCCTACCCTTTTACAAAACAATGCCTTTAATTTTTTTCTTTATTAAGTTCCCCTTACAAAGTTCATGAGTTTAAGAATTAATATTTTCCTGCAGCCCCGCGATGATTCGAAAGATTTTACCCAGGAAATATTTTCTACAGGTTTGATTGTTTTCATCTGGATGATTTGCAGAAACCTCATCCTAATTATCCTCTGGTAGCTAAACCTCATTTGCTCAAAAGACAATACATTCTGCATTCAATTGTAAATGTTGCGTAATTAAGTTTAATCTGTGCCAATCAAAAAAAAAAAATGGAAACTTGATGATCGCAATATATTATTCTTAATTCAATCTCACTAATGAAAATTTCCTGTATGTTGCTGCATGACTGTAAATCATGGCCGCTGGAACAGCTGGGATATATCCTTATCACTTTTATAGTACATACGCCGCTAATCTCAAGTTATTATATACTGCAGTCAAATACAATTTTCACAGACTCTACGTAGATTAACCCCCACCACGTTCCCAGTGGATGAGAAATACTTTCTGCTGGCGCCCGCTGCATTGTTCCTGCCTTTACTGGCATGTAGTGATTGCAGAGAATGCTTTCTTTTTTGATGAATCAGGTACAGTGCAGGTTGTCTAATCAGTGCGAAGAGCTACCAGAGCCCAGAACAATCCAGGCTGTTTTGTCACAGGTGCTTTGCGCTCGACGATCATAACATAATGGAACTTTTATCAAATTAAACTTGTTGATTATTTACACAGTCAGCAACCTTGAGTCGGTGAAAAGGCTGCAGTGCAGGAATTACAATGGCTTTGCCGACATTTTACAATCAGAACTTCGGGAAATAAAAGTTTGGTCCCCCCGGCTAATGATAACGGTTCAATATTTGCTGATCGGGGGGGGGGGGGGGGTTTTGCAGGGGGGGGGAAATGAAAATTTAAACAGATTTGCGGGGGGAAG
>CAAKHD010003832.1:88114-101143 GCA_901007705.1 Fistularia tabacaria
ATGTGTCGCCCCCCGGAAAAAGATAATGGTAAATGGTGGCGGGGGGGGGGGGGGGGGGGGGCTTTGCACGGCGTGGGAAATGACAATTCAACACGATTTGACGGTGTGAAGATGAAAGCTGGCACTGCATGGCTGAGCGGTTCGAGTGGTCATCTGATAGTAATGACTGGTTCAGTCCCCGTACTCACCAGACACCACGTTGAAGTGCTTCTGAGCGAGACACTGACACCAAATTTGGTCCGATGAGCACGCTGGCACGTCTTGCGGCCACCATCAATCCGGGAGCGGATTAACATGTTAAAGTACAGAGGCAGAATACAAATTGAGTAAACTTAATGTTAATTGTGTTTACACGGACAATGTACCACATTTATATTGTTTTCGGCAAAGTACTATTCGATGTGGCTCAAAGCAAATTGTCGACAGCTGCTAAATTTTTGATAAAATTTCCCCGAATGGTAAATGGTCTCCTCTATATAATGCCTTCACATATTTCGCACTAACAAAACACTTTGCGTTGCGTAACATTCACCCATTCAAGCACGCGCTCACTCAGCTGCCGCGGAGGGTGCTAACCAGGTCCGTCGGGAGCAGCTTTGGGGTCCAGGGTCTTTGCCCGGGAACACTTCGACACGCGTAACGGAGGAGCTAGGAATCGACCCCCCCCCAATTGCACTTATTAAGGATCGGGATGTTTATTTGCCAAAATGTGCAGATATCAAAACACACTTTCCCCCAAAATGTAATGCTGAATGTTTGCTGGTTTTTGAAACGAGGTCATCGCCGATGTACAGCAGACCGTGTTCCAGTTTGATTGTGTTCGCTATCAGCTCACAGTGCAACAGATGAAGGGCTAATCACCCCTGATTAGATGATTGCTGAACATAAAACTAAATGCCCTTTCTCGTGCGTCACTAAGAAGCTGGTAAAATACAATCATGAACCCCATCATTTTCAATTTCATTTTGAGAATTTTGATAAAACATTATCCCTGTCTAAATTGGAAGATCCTCCTGCAAGTCCATCTATTCCCTTGGACTAATGAGTTTTCAACGTTACAGTTCCTTTGCTCGGACTTTTGATTGGATTCGAATGGCGATTTAATCGCGGTCTCTCGTTTTTTAGCTTTTCTGTAGAATATCTGGAGTTTTAAAGTATTCTTACTCTAATTGTTAACCTTGGGATGAATCTTACTTTTTTCCCTGCCCATTCATTTTTGTCCCGTGCTAATTAATTTGTCCTCATCAGCACTGCCTGTTCCCACCGTGTCCAACCAATCAGCTTCCTGCCTGCCCCCATATTGCACACCTGCGGTGCGTTCTTTCATATGTTCTGATGGTGATGTCTTTTTTTTTTGTCAGATCATTTGCTGTTTTTCCTTCCACACTTCTCTAGTTTGGTGAAAAACACTCGTTATTTAGGTTGTGCCTATCTGACATCAACATTTTATTTTTTGTATAATCATTTTAGCTTTTCTCACCATAAGTCTCTGCCTGCTGCTGTTTTAATGCATTAGGGCTTTCATTCAACCTCCAAGTGTGAACAGAAGGGTCTGACAAATTATGGACCCAGCAGGAGAAAGACCGAGCAAACCTGTCGTCAGCCTTTACAGCAAAGGTCCAACCAAAATTAAGGCTATTTGAGGATGTGTTGCTGCAGAGTTGATTGTGTCAAGCCAGTAATTGGTGAACTGGCCAAAGAGTTCAGTGCTGGGAGGAAATACTTGGCCATTTACTGTGGTCCGCCTTGTGTCGGGCGGGGGATATCATCTGGGGAAGCTAGCTATTGCAGCCACTGGTCCCATGTGTTTTGACAGTGCAAAGTCCAAGCCATTGACCAAATTTAAATCTCAATTACACCTTTGGTTTCATGTGCTCTTGACGCAGATGATTCAACATGATTATCGAGTCACGCCATGCATGTTGCTGTTGTTTTTGTGCCCTGCCGTCAATCGCATTGACGCTCATACTGCAGTGCAACAGTATGTTAAATTAAAAAACCCCTTCCATTTACCGCTCTAATTTTAATACGCCTTATCTGCTCTGTGCGCCCTGAAACATGTTCAGTCTCTGAGTGTTGTGCCGATTTGATCTCCGATGAGAGATGATCCACCCTGTGATGGCTGCCTGGTGCCAACAGTGGAAGGTAGTTGCACCGTAACCTGCGGCGGTAGATAGAATCACCGTTATGGTGATTTGGAGCCCAATTGGAAAACCAGCCTCCCACTTTTACGAGATCTTCTTCATGACAGATTAGCACAGGTAGCAGTTAGCGGATCTATCTTTGACGTACTGCTCCAACGAGTCCTTGTGTCAAGACACCGACCTTGAGTCGGTCCTGATTGGCAGGCCAGGCGTTGCGTCGCAGCTCGGTCACCATCTTTGCGAGAATGAGACGTGTCATTGCAGAGTGTCTTGACTACTGTCACGGTAGTTAAATGCCGAATAGATTTAACATTTGCCTTTCCAGCCTGAAATCAAGTTACAGCTCAAAAGCTTTGTTGTTTTTGGATGAAAAGAGCTTCTGAAGGGACGAAATTTACCTCTCAGCTTCTGTCCCCTGTTCTGATAAAGACCTCAATTTGCTATTGCAGAGGAAGAGCGATGAAAAGAGATAACACTGACAGGCACTTACAAGCATGTGCAAGCAAGCAGAAACAGATCCTGCCTGCGTATCTGTCTCGCTGTCTTTTTCTGTCTACATGTTCATTTATTTCCTGAAAAGCGGCAGAGTCTTTTGATCTGAAAAACGGGAACGTTTTCGCATGATGGTGGAGAAAGGGATCTTTAACACCAAAATGTACACAACAGTCATAATGAAGAGTAATGGCTGCCATTCTCATGTTCACGTGAAGATCACTCTTAGGAGCCATGTTTTTTTCTTTTTTATTGCGCCAACTCCCTGATATTTCGTGTAACTTCCCACAGCTCTGGACCAAAGTTATCTTTGATTCAGCAGGCCCCATGAGGTGCCTGCTCCACTGAGGGCCACATTATTAGATGAGGGATTTAATCTCGGCATTTAGTGGACAGGTTTTACTTTAATCCGTCCCAGGTGATATCACCTAATTTCACCCGAACTGCGAGTTTACTTAACGGAGCATCTTTGGGAGGAGCGAGACCCCGAAGAAGCGGCTACAACTAAGCATAGATAAGGAGAGAACTTTTGTTTTTTTAGCTCGGCCCAAGAAACCGTGGCCAAAATGTAGGTGGAACAGACTTTTCCCTTAACTCCTTCGAAATTCATACCGTAAATCTTTCCCCCAACAGATATTTTAATTACAGCAGTATCAAATTGGAAAATGAAATTGCCATATATCTTCAGTTCATGAAACACAACACTGTAAAGAATTCAATTTGCAATTTTGAGCTAAGGGGCAAGATTACATCTACAGTATGTAGCTGGGTATTATGGGCTGGCACACCGAGCGGAGCGGTAAATCAGTTTCATCCCACGGTTGTCTGGAGATATGAGTGGTTATTTGACTGGCAAGTTGAAACCCCTGAAACTACTATTTTATGAAAATTATTTTTTTCTCCAAAACACCATCAATTTTAAATGTATTTTTTCGGGGGGGGGGGGATCCGGCTAGCCGTTTTCGATCACATTACACTTCGGGTCTGCTTTACCGTCATTGTAAAGGGAACTCGGGAACTAATTTTTGACAACATCACCACCAAAACAACAATAAAGGTGAGGCCCCGTCCTGAAGGCAATATTACTTAAATGAACTATTTTTTTTGATATATATTTCAGAGGCTTCAATGTCCCTGCACTGGGCTGATGTGCACTTTATCAGAGATAGATCCAAGCCTGCCCGTGTAAACAACCCCCTCCCCATGCACGCACGTACGCACTCCCATGCAGACGACCCATTATTTATCTGCGAGTGCATGATGCTCACAGACTACATAGCTTGTAATCCTGGAGAAATGCTCTTATACAAACCGTGTGAGTGAGTGAGTGAGTGAGTGAATGTGAATGTGTGTGTGTGTGTGTTCGTGTGTGTGTGTGTGTGTGTGTGCGTGTGTGCGTGTGTGTGTGTATTTTTTTCACGATAGATGGAGAGCTTTGCCTTTGAGTCAATCATATTCCTCCAGTCAGTCTGAGCAGGCCGGTGTGAGGAAAAAAAAAAAAACGAACAAAAAAAAAAAAAAGGTTACCTCGTGGCACGGCTGACTGCCATGGGGGGGGGGGAGGGAATCCCACTGTGCACACTCTTCACGATCAGTCATCTGCTTCAACTCAAAGTCAAAATTTGTTGCTTAATACTTCATTGATGTGAAACTTGGCAGCTCAGTCTCAATTCGACACCAAAGCATTGAAAGCACAGCTTACTCACGATGCTTTATTAGAAGACCCAGAAAACAATTCAGAGTGTGTGTGTCTGCGTGTGTGTGTGTGTTTGTGTATGTGGCGCGTCCCATAAAATATTGTCCCACTGACCTCACCACGGAGACCATTTTTTAATTCACACTAATGGCCTCAACTATAATATCATTAGCTCCCACTTTTGCGGTTAATATTTATAAGTACCTCTGCCATAAAAACAGCCATTTGGAAAATTCAGGGTGAAAACGACTGCATTGGAAATCACTGGAATACATGTGTGTGCGTGCAAACGCAGGGTGTGTTTACTCTATTCAAGATGGGATTAATGTTATTTCAGGCTGAACATGAACCGATCTCGAGACTTTAGTAAGAGCTTGTGTAATAAATATATAAAGACTCCACTATTTTGTATACAAGGGATAAGTCATGACCCCCCGTGTTACTTTGATTTCGGTCATTTACTCTAATGTTGTTGTCGATCTATCATGAGGTCCAAATCATCATGGGGTTGCAATGACTAGAACGTGGATGTGCCTTGAAATGCTACCAAGGAAAAAATATAATGTGGCCAAGAATATCACGTGTCGTTGTTTAAAAAAAATAAGCTAATTGTTACATTTGAATGTTAACAGTATTTCTTCTTCTTCTGCACGGTTGCCAATCGGGGTTCACGGGGGCGGGGGGGGTTGGGGGGGGGTGGCATCTTTACTGTAACGTCTCCGAAAGTTCAACCGCAGCCTTCCTTTTTTAATGTCACCTCACCTGTCTGATGGCACACAGAAGCTTCCCGTAGCAGAACACGATCACCAGTAATGGCACCACCAGGCAGAAGATGAACAGGCAGATGATGTAAGATATGTTATTTGGCGTCTTGGCCTTCCAGTCGACAGAGCAGGTCGTCCCGGGACCTTCGGGGCCGTAACGGCTCCAGCCAAATAATGGCGGCAGGGTCCAGATGAGGGAATAGACCCACGACAGCGTGATGCCCAGGGAGATCTTGCGGTAGTTGGAGGAGTCGGCCTCGGTCGGGGCCATCATGGTGCTGTAGCGCTCATAGGAAAGGACAGCCAGGGAGATAAGGGACACGATGCCTACAGCAGGATGAACAACACACGCACAAAGGTAACCATTAATACCTCCTGCACACGTGGTGTAGAAATCAGCCTCTATCAACACAGAGAGAAACGAGAATGTAAATAAGACTGCTATCGCTGAAGGCAATACGTTCAAACTCTACAGTTGGCCACGTTCGAGCTCCAGCACTCCAATCAGCTGAGTGAGGCAGAATAAATGTGCTTTGCGTGAAAAAAAGGAAGGATGTGACAAATGCTCCATTATAGCGTTCGAGCAAAGGCGATGCGGGAATCTTCAAAAAGCGTTTTTTTCTGTGCGGCCCATCCGTGCGGTTGTAAATTGAAAACAGCGGTGCCACCTGAGGAGTCTCCACCTGACAAAATAAATTCGGCGAAACATAAAAAACAACACAGTTTTCAGGCAGCTTTCTTTTCTATTTAAGCATTCAATAAACATCCACTCAACGGAATTGCTCTGTCCTGTTGTCTATGTGGCTTTAAATTATTTTCTATGCACAGCAGCGGGAGCCTGACGCTTTGTGTTTGTGTTGACCCATCAGCCTTTATCCTGTTTAGTATCTGCTTTAAGGCCGTGTCTATGCATCACAAGCAATGAATAAACATAAGTAAACAAATTTACCTCTGGGATTTAGGATGAAGTCTCTGTATGCAAATACGGCTCGTACTCTCGACTGCAGCCACCCGCACTCTGGCAGAGTATGCTGTTGTTGTCTCTTGAACCCAGATATTGCGCTGAAGTAGCTTTTTGAGCAAACTGCTTAGCCCCGAGATTTAATTGACTGTCAACACAATTTTGCAACAACCTAATAGTGTCGCTTGTTGATCGACTGACGGCTATTATTCCCAAACAGCTGTGACAACAGGTTCTCTTTACTTCTCTATTTTTTTGTTATATTAAACTCATCACGTATGTTACGTATGTACGTATCGTTATTCTCCTTTTCTGTGATCGGCACAGAATAACATCAGTCTTCTCTGTCATCTGACGATAAATTTGGCTATTTCATCCTAGTTCTTTTCCCCCCGTATGTTGCTTCTGTTTATCGATGTTATCTGAAAGTTGGGAATGCTTCGTGTAAGGAGCCGTACGCTCGAGCTCCCCCGTGGACTGCAAATGTTGTAAAAAGCACAGTGTGAATCCATGACTCTACCGGGATCATGTGGGGAAAATGACTGATAGCTATGCTTGGCTGGTGGGTTGTTGTTTTTTTTTTTTGGTTTGTTTGTTTTTTTTTTTTTTATACATTCTTAAAGTACCATTCTGACATTTTGCAGAAGTAGGCCTACACTAATATTGCGATTGAAGTCATTTCTTTGTCTCACATAGCAAGATTACCATGTTCAAAATCTTCCCAGTGCATGACGGTCTTCTGGCTCAACAACCCGCCACCCCCTTCAGGTACAGCCCCTGGTGCAGCATTGGCTCCTTTATAAAATACCGCCAAGTTGTGGAGGGTCTCTGCTAAGACGTACCGGTTCCGAAGAACTACACGTGTTTTGTAAATATTTTGCTGCTAGGGTGCAACAAGCTCACTGGAGGCGTATTACCGTTGGTTCATGGAGTGAGTTGGAAAGTGGAAGGCTGGAGGAACACGCTTGTGGAAATAATCCTCCGACGGTGAGCTGAGCAGAATGGTGGCTTCCCTTTGACTGTGGGGTTAAACCCAAAATACACCTCGACAGCAGCAGTGCTCTTATGTTTCCCCATCAGCTTATTGTATTGTATGCAAGATCTGTATTTTCTGAATAATATTTCAATACGTCCTCGTCTTCGACGCGAGCAAAATGTTGTACATTTAGGTACAACTTTTGCTTCGTACCTTCGTACCAGACAGGCCGGCCGATAGCGTCTATAAAGTGGGGAGAAAAATCAAAAGTTTCTCAGACTGTGAATGCTAATCACAAGCTTTCTTTCATCAGTCATACACACTGAGCAAATTGAAAGCGACATTATTTCATGATTTTCCACAAAAAGCAGATAATGATAATGAAAACAGCAATGTCGGAGGAGGTGATTCACAGTTTAATGTAAAGGAACTTTTTATAGTGCGTTTAATGAGATGGAGACGGACACCTGTGGAAGTTTATATTCTGTTTTCCGAAATGAAACATCTTATTATCAGGTAATATCCATAATTTGGGGGGAAAAAAACCATTCTCCCCACGCCACTTTCTCATTCCCACCTTTTAAAACACTTTGTTTTAATTCATTTTTTATCTTTATTCTACCCAAGTCTTCTCCATGCTGTTGGAAGAAAATGAAACTGCTTTTGACCTTTTCGTCAGATCTGCAAATGTCTGACTAATGAGTGACTTAAACTAGAAGCCCCACCACCCACGCTACATATTTTTACCTTTGCTTTAGGAGACCCATAATTCCGGATTTATTACAGGGTCTCATTAGCTCGCTAACTCCCGCTGACCTTTATTACAGAGCGCCATTGTTCTGCTCCCTGTCTCTCAGCCGTGGCCACTTTTTATCGTCCGAACAAATTAACATCATTCCGGCCAGGTGTCGCCCGCGTCTACGTGATGCACATGTACATACTCTCCTCGTGACGTGTGTGTGTGTGTGTGTGTGTGTGTGTGTGTGTGTGTGTGTGTGTGTGTGTGTGTGTGTGTGTGGTCACCCACCGCTGCGCTCATGTCTGGTTCGGTTTACGCGTGCGGGTGCGTGCGTATACATTGCAGGAGGGCAATCTAACCTCAACATGCAGTGAGTGGGCTCAGCGGCGCAAGGTTAATCCAGTGACTGTGTGCGGAGTCCACTTGAGGCACAAGGAGCAGGCAGACGGTATGCAGGGGCACGCAGACCTGACGTCAAATAAAGTCACAGCAGAAATCCTCTCCCGCATCTCCCCCTCATAATGGAGGACTATAAAGTTCAGTGAGATGGAGAGGAACATGCAAAGAGGTGGGCAGCAGAGGTGAAGCGGATAAATAGGCGCCAGGAGGCCGATGGCGACACAGACTGTATAAGAAGGGAAAAGAGCAGGGTGTGAGTGAGTATTCGTGCACACACGTGTCACCACCGATTGTCTTCAGCCTGCGCTCTTGGCATTAAGTCAAGGCGGGGGATCTTCAGTTGTTCAGTCATTCAAAAACCGCAAAGACTTTATTATGCAACCCACATTGCTTAAGTTATTTTCCGAGGACTAAGCGGATACAATTTGCTGTCCAGTTCCAACAGGTGTTTTGTTTTGACTGTCATAAAATATATGGAGCTGTTACAATGTATCATGTTCACCGTTTTTAAAAACAGATTTTAATTTAGATAGATGTAGACATAATGTATTATTCAAGGGGAATCTAAGTAAAAAAGCAGATAGGGGGTACTTTGGCAGGAGCAAATTGGACAAGAATATATTCTGTTGTTTTTTTTTTCGTTATTGTCCAGCTAAGTGAAAACGATTACGTAGTAAACTGGGGAAAAGCGTGGCGGCTCGGCGTCCGTGCAAGTCCGCCAAACCCGAAGCTGCATTTTCATTCCACGGTCCTCCCGATACTTTCATTTTCCAAAACATTCACAAAGTTTCCATCAATCACAACCGGTCACCTCAGAAAGGCAGGCCAGGTTCAAAAGCCAGATGGTATTGAAGCAATTTAATAAAGACAAGGTGGCTTCCGCTCCCGGAGCAAACTGAGCAATTTGTGAATTGTGTATACATATATACACTTTAAAAGAGCTACACACAAAATAAACAACACTGCGAAATGATGTGTTGACTGTAACCCCAATGGTATTTGGTTAAATGTCACACAGCGTTAGAAATCTTGCAGATCTCTCAATATGTCATCCATTCAGGCACTTGGAGAGTTTGGCGTGTCTGGCATTGTGTTGCTCTGAATGGTCGTAGCAGCTCGATCAAGAGGTCCGTCCGAAAACAAACTGAGGAACGCAATTTGCCACCGCGATTCAGTCTGGTGCAGTCAGGCTACAGTCAGTCAGCTCCGGGGAATTTGAAAGGAAATAAGACATTCATTCATTCATTCATTCATTCATTCATTCATTATCGATGTCGCTTGTCCTACCCCAGCCTAGCCTATCCCGTCTGTCATCGGGCGAGTCAATGGACCAGTCGATCGCAAAGCCGCATATAGATGACGTGCAGCCATTCACTCTCTCATCCGCACGTCATACAACGAGACATACAACCAATGAACCGCCTCCATGTTTTTGGACTGTGGGGGGTAAACCAGACCTGGAGAAAAACCCACACACAACATGCGAAAAGGCCCCCCAGTCCGAACTGAGCCAAAGACCCTCCTGGCTGTGAGACCGAAACACCGACCGCTGCGCCACCGTGCCTAATTTAAAGCACCAGTTTGCATATCATGCGGCAAAGAGTAAGTAATAACGAGCAGGTGCAGGGTCTTTGGGAATCCATGAATATTGAGAAGCTCATGTGTTATGTACCGGAGGTATCTACATTGTGTTTTACAATAAAAAAAAACTTAAAAAAATTTAACTTCTGGAAGTACTGGAATATTTTTTTCTGACTTCCTTGTCATTTCATGTGTATCGAGCCACAAAATTAACCATTGTTAAAGCAGTTGCAATGCCAGCACTTAGATTTTTCTGAGTATTTTCTCGAAACAAGTTAGTTCTCTCAGTACTTACTTTGTACGATTAAGGGCATCAGACTTAAATTACAACGGAGGCGCTCTGCCAGTGCTGAGCGTCTCCGGGGAGCGGAGCCCCGCGGAACAGATCACAACAATGACGCATTTCAAGTCATTTTACGATCATGTCTTTCTCTCTCATGTCATGTATTCCCGTTTCAGCGCGGTGACTGTCGTCTTTTCGCGCGCTCAAAGCCAAAGCCCGCGAGCGGAGAACATCAGCGCGGTGATTTGCGCGGGGATACAATGTCCTAACACTAAGGGAACAATGGCTTTTGTCAGTGACACTGATGCCTTCTTGAAAGATTTGATTTTCGCGAACATCGATCATTTGGAGGAACTTCACAGGCCTCTGGTGGAGACAGACACAGCCACTTTGTCAAAGCAGCGCCCTGCATTCTTCATCCAAACAATCGATTTCACTTTTCCTGTCTTTGACCCTCCCTCATTCTTCCTTTCACTCTGTTTTCATGAGCCCATCGAGGAGTAACTCATCCATAACCAATGGAGGCTCTAATGATGTCTGCGAGCCATCTCTCTTTCACACAAACTCTCGCTCCGTCTCCCTACCCGCTCTGTTTTCTCTCGGCGAGGCCAAAATCCTGTCAGGTTTTAATAAATTGGCTCCATGCGGATGTCAGTGTTACACATCTTCAGACGGAGCATAATCTCAGCATAACACTTGAGTTCGTGGGACCGCAGTTACAATCAGGACCCGTCCTGGGTACTAAGAAACATCGGCGGCTCGCTTTATTCCCCGCGATATGACTGAAATGAAGTAATCCTGTTTTGGAAATTGCCAACTTATCCCAAAGGATGTGGAAGGAGTGCTCGGAAAAGTCTGTTTTCAATTTTAAAAAGTTGGACGAATTGAAAAGGCTCTTATGCAAAGGCGAACTCATTTTAGTCAAGTTGAGCAGGGCGTGTGAAAACTTCAACCGCGTATCGAGCGGAGCGGCGAGGTGGCGCGAGCGACAAAAACCGGGAGGGGGAGAAAAAAAAAAAAAATCCTCCAGGACTCCCCTTGCGTGGCGCACGGGTCTTGACTCGACTCGCCGAGTGTTTTGTGTTCTTACACGCCTCTGGCTCCTTCATCCGGCCTCCTCCGCCGCCGTGATCAAATAGCAAGTTGCATGTTTTGTTTTTTTTTTGTCTCCTTCTGGTGGCTTAATTGGATTCCTGAGCAGATGATAATCCTTCTCAGGAGGAAGACAGAGGCCTGGAATCTGAAGTCGGATTGGGTATCAAAGGCCCCGATGTTTGCCTTGAGTGATTGTGGGTGGCTACGACAAGCCGTTCCAGTTAAAAGGAGGTGGAGATTAGACACACTGAAGTGATGGTGAGAGAGAACCCCGTACGCGGAGATTCATTTCACAAAAACTTCATGTGAGGAAACCTGTAGCTGTGGAAAGGGAGCCTGTGGTCAGCTCTCCTTTGTAAAGGAACATGGAGGTAGACCTCGCTTGAAAGCTCTGGGTGTTATTCCATCAAATGTTATTTTTCTACCCTGTTTAAAAAAAGGGGAGAGGGTCTGAAAAATCGACGTGTTTTTATCGCGCCGACCGATGAAACGGATGACATATTTTCAACAGGCCGACCATGAAATTCAGTGATTAATTGATGTGTCTCGTGTCGCCGCAAACAAAGCAATGAAAGCGTGATGAATGACTGGAACACAAGGACAGCGGCGGCAGTGAGCGCAGCCGCACCGATATTCTGCTCAGACGATTTTATCGTTCGGTCTTTCGCAGATACAGCGGCGTTTCTGTTCACGCGGGCCGTTTTTCGGCAACGTATCACCACCGAAATTCGCCTCAGTTGCCCGAACCAAAGTCCCATCAGGCACCCATGCGGGCACCGAGGTTATTTGGGCGTTGATGTCGGGGCGCCTGAAGTCGAGCTTTATTTAAGAATTCTGACAGGTGACGCTGACGTCTTCTAAAAGGTTGACCTCCACATAACATGACCTTTTAACACGACCGAAATTTTATTTCATTTTTACGACTCCAACATCAGGCGAACTCGTATTTTCATCTCAACATTGTCTGAGGTCTCATTCCTCCATTCGTTTCTGTACAGCTTATCCTGCACTCACGGTCAAGAGGGGAACTGGAGCCTATCACAGCTGTCATTGGGTGAGAGGCGGGGTTCAACCTTGACCAGCCAATCACAGGGCCCCATAAAGAGACATCCAACGATTCACTCATTCACAAGTCATATAAACGTACAACTATTCACCCTCTCACTCACATGTCGTACAGAGACAAACAACCATTCACTCTCTCGTGACCATATCTGTGCAATTTAGGGTCTCCAATGAACCGGCTGCATGTTTTTGGAGAACCCAGAGAGAACATGCAAACTCCACACGAAAAAAAGTGCCCTGTCGAAATCCAACCGGCGACCGGCTTGCGGCGAAGTGGAAACGCCAACCGCCGCGCCTCCGTTGCGCCCTTTTCCGAGGTCTCCCCGGAGTTGTATCGACAGCGCGCACAGCCGGTTGTTACAGAGCATAAACTTGCTCGACTGCGACGGCATTAAAATGATGCTCAAACGCGGAGGGAGTCAAACCGAGGGACGACTGCCAAAAGAGAAACCGGGACGTTTCGTGTACAAGTACCGCGAGTGCATTTTACCGACAACAAACGCGCAGTGAATCCGTCCATAACGTCGCGATCTGTATGTTTCACTGCCAGCTGTTGGTTTCGGCTTCAAACCTCCAGCAACAGTCAGGCTTTACGTGTCAATCGAGGCAGCAGCGGTAGAGGGCATCAAACCATGTCCGATGCCCCGGGGTCAGATCTGTTGCCACCCACTACCTGCCCTCCTGGGGGGGGGGTGCAGGGTTCGCGTGCTCTCGTCATGGCGGCATTTCTTGGATGGTTTTTTTTTTTTTTTTTTTTTTTTATTTCCCGCTTTTCTTCGCTTTTTTCTTTTCTTGCTTTTTTAAAGAAATGCATTCCCCGTCATAGCCTCGAGC
>CAAKHD010003837.1:0-11610 GCA_901007705.1 Fistularia tabacaria
AAGGGGGCCCCAGGGTATAAGTGGGGGGGGGGGGGGGGGGGGGGGGGAGTTCTCCCGTCGGATGCACACGTGACCGGCGGGGACGGCATTTTCGGCTGATTTCCCACTGCGGGTCAAAGGACCTTCTCAGGGGCTGGTCTGGTTCTTCATGCGTCGGGACAGCAGAGGAACCGAGGACCTCCAGCTCCCAGAATCCATCTTAGCTCCTGCTCCCGAGGCCTTTGGCGGCTCCACGGGAGCTCACAGGCGCTTTTGTGATTGGTGGAACTCGAGCCACGCCGATTCCCAGTTGCTGCTTGCGGAGCACCATCTACAAAAAAAGCTACGGTGGTCACTGGGCAGATGTTTTCTCGGGGACAAATCGGACCGGGCTCGCAGACGAACGCCAACATTGTTGCCCAAATACCGTAATTTCCGGACAACAAGCCGCTACTTTTTCCACAGCCTTTGGACACTGCGGCTTAAACAATGATGCGGCTAATTTATGTATTTACGAGGAGGTGTGTGACGAGGTCCTTCTGAGGCCGTTCAATTCCGACACTGAAGAAGACGACTTTAACGGTTTTAGTGCGCAGGAAGAAACGAAGACGGCGATAACAGTTATTTTTAGCCGGTGCGGCTTTTATTCAGGTGCGCTCAATGGTCCGGAAATTACGGTACTTCTGGGATTAGCTAACGGCTAACGGGGTTCTTCACAGTGCAGGGAGAAGATAAAAACAACCCGTCTGATGGTGCGTGGTTGTTACTCCATGAGCGCTGCGGCGGCTTCCACCTTCATGTTGTCCGTGTCGCCTTCTTCTTTTTCTTCTTCTTCTTCGGTGGTTTGTTTTTGAGTGTGGGAACACAAAACTAGCTTCCTCCGGGGGGAGGCTAGTTCCTGGAACCAAATTCGAGCTTGGGCTATTGTTTTACGTAATCTAACTACAGTGTGAAACATAGCATGACGAGTGTTCGCTAACGGAGCGATTACGACACAACGCACGCGCGGATTAACATCCGTCTGATATCACGATTTGAGTTTCCTTTCCATCGTCACTATTTATCTGTGACACCGTGAGACTCGCGCCGCGCGCACAGGTAGCACCTAGCAAGCATTCTGCACGGTACAGTTGAGGGATCAGGGTGGGGAGGGGAGGGGGGGGCGGCGGCATTGTATTCCACCTGGCACACTCCCACATCTGCAGACCTGTGCATTTCCATGGAAACTGGAATTGCACAAGTGCTGAATACACAGATGTAAATGGGCTGTAGCTTATTCGCGGCGCCCTAGTAAATAATAACGGTAAATAAGATTATTTATGTATATACAATATAATTCTGTTGCATTATGCTGACTGAAGAGCTGGCGTGACTGATAAACTTGGCAAGAAACTGCTGCCCCAGGAAGAAAGTTGTAGCTAAGCAATGCAACTCCCGTCTCCCAATCGGCCCCCGTTTGATAGTCGGATCGGCTCACCTTGACTCGCCGGGCCCCGGGGAACCGTTCTACTCCGATGTGTAAAACCAGAATGTTTAACTTGTTCTCCGCTCAGCACCGGCTCTAAATCCCTGTCTGTCTTGACTGACCTTGAAAGCCCCGGCGCTGACGAGAGTAAATATAACTGCGCCGTAACTGCTGTGAAGAAGATACTCGTGAGGTAGCAGGGGCACGCGGCAGATCAGATTATTCCCCAAAACATCTTGTGCCGCAGTGACAGCTGTAGCGGAAAAAAAAAAACGCCGGGGGGCTGGTAAACATGCACGTGAGCGAAAAAAAAAAAGGCCAGCCACGCGTGGGCTAACTGGCTAACACATGCGGCGGTATTTGCAGAACGGCTCCCCCCGTCGACGGAATTCAAGACAAGACGGGCGAGATACGGGCGGCAGGTAACGGATGCCGCCGTAACTCGTACGAGACGCGCAGCTAACAGCAGCTAACATGGGCAAAACGCCCCTTCGGGCCGCGCAGACAAAAAACAAGAACGCTGCAAAACATCTTCCCCCGGTGGCGAGTGCGGAGAGGACTCCACGTTAGCGGGGAGCCACCTACTCTCCACGTCCTTGGAGTGGCCAGCTCCTCCTCGCCAGGAATGTTTTCTTCACATTTGAATCTTTATCGCGGCCCTTAGGTGCATAAGCGACAGTGAATACTTTCCGTGTGCTTTATTGCTTCCATAATAGCTATCATTTAAGAAGCGCCGCTGCGTCGCGGATGCTATCGCGGGGACACAAACAAATTGCTGTAAAAGTGGGAGATCATGCAGTTCTCTGGCCTGGCGTCGGCCTCGCGCTCACGTCGATGCCCTCTGTGAGCGGGCGGCAGCCGCCTCCTCCCCTCAGACGAGTAGTCTTCTCGCGATCGGCCTCACTGATAAGCTTTACACTGTGTAGCCCGACTCTGCAGCCGGCCTTTAGGAGCCTCCACTCCACTCTTACAAAGACGAAAATCCCCGAGGACGTTGTACCATTGTTAAATTCAAAGATGGCGGACCCGGGAGCGCACGATGCACTCCCGCTGAAGAGCAGACCAAGGTCACTGAGATGGTTGAGTGCGCGCCACTTGCGAGACCCTTGTTTGTTTGCACAGCTTTAAATTACGCCGGCTTTCCGAAGCGCTGCACGGGATTTCACCGGTTTTCTCTCAATATTTGCAGAAGAGGTTCGGCGATTCCAGAGATATACTAGCGTAGCGTGCAACATCAAGGACAGCCTTTAACTCAGAGCACACTCAGTACGCTGCACTGTGGATCCAGGGAGAATCTCGTCTTGGCCTGATGGGACACCGGACAGCGGGAGCGAAAGGGGGTTCGCGGCGCAAGAAGTGGCCTCGAGTGCGGAAAGAGTTCCGGGAGCAGCGCAAAAACTAAGAGGACGAACATGAAACAAGAACGAGGAGGCTTGACGGAAAGGGAACAAACAGGCAGGAGGACGCCGAGGACGGGGGTGTGACACAGGACTTCCTCGGTAACGATCCCTGAGATCCTCCTAATTGGGCGAATGTTTTCTCAGGCGCCCCTTCACCCCGCCTGAGTCCGGCAGAAAAGCAAAAGAGAGGATGGGAAGCGGGGAAACATTTGGACTCGAGAGAAGAGCGAAATGAAAAGCTCAGGATATGCGAGTCTAATGAATTGAGGGGTTGTACAAGTGCAACGCTGACCTCCGTCCAACCCCCTCCTTCCCTCCCTCCCTCCCTCCTTCCCTCCCTCCCTCCCTCCCTCCCTCCGCCGTCGTCGTCTCCTTCCCTCGCTATCTCCCTCCGCAGTGCCCGGGCCTCGCGAAAACCGTTGTAAATCTCGAGGCCGAAATGTGGAAAATGCGTTTCGCCTCGTCCGAGGACAACCGCCGTGGTTTACGGCGGCCCGGGGACCTCGTTTGTAGCGCCGGCGGATGAAAGAACAACTCGGGAGGGAGGGGCGCGAGGGGACGCAAAAGGGCCCTCTATGAGGGCCTCCAGAGGACTAATTTATGTGCGTCCTGATCAATGGGTTAATTAAGTGGAGAGAGGAGAAAATGGAGAGGGCAGGGCAGGGTAGCCAGTGGCAAAGGAGACGGGGGGGCGGAGGGAGGGGCGGAAGGCCAGATGGACGGAGAATAGCGGCTCCACGACAAGAATAGCGGGCGGATTCTAACTCCGTAAAATGCGGAGTCCGAATTCTCCCGAGTGATTAACTAAATTGACCCGGCCCGTCCGATAATTCCCCCGGGGAGTTTCTCTTGGTTAGTGATGATTTTGAACTATCGGCTCGGCTGCGGGATCGATGCGCCTCTACCTCTTCGGCTTTGTCAAAGTCCTGCAAAATGAGACATCAGGAATACAAACCGTGGGCCGGTCTTTCACAGACCTTCGGAAAATCAATGGCGATATTTACTCGTCGAGAAATTCTCGATTGCGAGAATATGACTGTCAAGCACGCGCGGACCTATTGCGGGCGCTTAGGACGACACGCTTTTTCCCGCATCCCGAAAAACGCAAAAAGCCCGTTCTGCGGTCAGGGGGATAGAGCTCATCCTCTGAAACGCGTTTGTTCCACGCAGATTGGGCGGAAAGAAGAAAGAGAAATCCTCGCTCCCGTCCAAAGCCACCGCCCCCCCTTCCTTTCTCCTCCGTTTCCTACTTTGCGGGTCCCACAAGTTTCGGCCCGGATGGAAGGAGACGGTTTTATGAAGTCGCCAGGGGAGCGGCGGCGCCTTCCTCCAATGCCTCCGTCTTACAAGAGCCACCCCTTCACCCCCATTCATTCCCCTTCTCCTATCTGAAAGTAATGTGCACCAACAGATAACCCAGCAAAGCAATCTCACCACTCATTGGTCATTATCACTTGCGTGTGATCAAGGTTACACTCCCTTAGCCTGGCTAATTAAGTTAACGACAGCCTATCTTTCTTCCCCTAATGGTACGGCCTTCCCCTCGTCGCATGCCACCTATACGTTTCTGCCGGGTTTTTTTTTTGCTTTTTTTTTTTAAGCCCTTTTGCACACTTCAAATAATTTCGATTGGGAAAATCTGCATCCCCGGCCCTTTACCTCCCACCACCACCACCACCACCCGCTTCTTTCTTATACCCGAGGTAATTCCGAGATAGTTACAGGGATCTTATGAAGGGCACCACAGGAAGATGAGTCATTTTCACCAAGCTACTGTCGCCCGGGGGTAGCAGATAGGTGCACTCAATAAAGTTCAGTATGAGTGAGAACACTGACATTTATGTTGGTCGTGCCGAGCCTTGTACCCGTGCGAGTGAAAAGCCCCGCTTGCGAGGGTGTTTGGTCGAGGAAAGATAAACACGAATCGGCCTTTCGTCGCCGTTCGTCGGGGCAGGAATTCACCTCGGAGAACGACGTGTTCAACGGAGGGTGGGGAATACAAGGGCGGCGTCCTTAAATATCGCAAGTCCCTCAAGTTACATGTAATCAAAAGCAAACGCCACACCGAGAGTTTTCCGCTCTTTAGAGTGTTTACAGAGGCAGAACTTTCCACTGCTAGCGTTGGCGTTGCCGCGCCGGAGAAATAGCGCGCCCGCGCGATCCCCATTCATCCTCAGGTGTGCTGTTTTCATTGCCAATTGTGACAATAATAACAACGACAATCATCGTCCGCTCGGCATCACCGAGCGTGAAAGTGTAACACAGCCTCCCCGGCGCTCGTTCATCACTGTCACGTCCCCGGCTTCCGTCCCCGAGCGCCCGGCGCGTGCGCGCGGCTACAATCGCGGGCGCCTGTGAGGGGGCCTGTTGAGAAAGAGGCAACCTAATTCACCACGGAGGAACAGGATTATTCTTTTCATTAGTGCCTGCCATCATGACAGACAAAGCCCCGCAGCCGAACAATGCTTTAACCGGAGCTGGGCTCATGTGGAAGTACTTGAAATGCTCCAACGGTTCCGGGGGAAGGGTACCGGGGCTCGATTCTTAATGCAGGGTCTCGGTGCACTCGCTGCTCTTAAGCCCGTCCAGCGGTACCTCCGCACCCTCGGGCGTCGCCATTAAGCGGCATCTTTGCCGTTGGCTCGGACCCGGTCACCCGCCGGCAGGTGAACGTCGCCTCGATTGAGGTCCGTGCCGCGTGACGGTCGCAGGCTGACGAAGACGCTCATTCCGGTTGACTGGCTGAGAATGGCGCTCTCGAGTGTGTGCGTGAGTGTGGAAGCAAAATCGGCGTTTTATAACAACCCTCATTACTATACGGCGCAGCGTTAACTCTTCGGCGTGTTGGTGAACACGTCGGCTCGCTGTCGCTTCTTTGCCCCGCATTGCAAATCAGCCGGTCTTCCCCTCCCCTCCCTGGTTGTTAGGGCTTCATTTGACAACTCATGCTAATACGGACGGCGGCGTGTCAGCCCATAATAAGGTGTGTGCAACAGCAGGGAGGAGGTAGCATATAACAGATGTTGGGGATGCAAAATAGAGATGGCGGCGTTGCGACGTGACGCGCTCCCAAATCTCGATGTTACATATTTCCCTTCACAGCTTGGCTCTTGAAACACCATTTATTCCTCACCATCCTTCCCTCGCGTCTTTTCACTTCCCACTGACATCACCGGTTACTTGGCTTTCAGAGCACATCCTCTCACACTTTCTCTATACATACGGGGCGCGAGGCACACCGGTCCGCCGGCCTACCCGGCTCTTCACCCCGCTGACCCGGAGCTTGTTTGCGATGCCGAGGGTTTACTGCGGACACATCGCAGGGACGGGGGGCTGAATCCTGACCTTGAGGCGCCATCAAAACCACGAGTCATTCTGCGCCGCTACGCCGCATTCCCGATCGCACCCAAGTGCAAAAGACCGAGACTGCTAACGCGAGAGGAACAAGTCCGAAGTAGTTTTCAAAGATTTCTGCATAAAAATCAGAAATTCAGAGTATTGCCGGTGATGATGGGCACAGGTAGAAACCTCTCCGCGGACTCAAGCCCACCGGTTTGCCGGGGGGTTGAGCCAGACCGCTTAGAGCTACGCGGATTCCAACTGTCAGTCAATCTGATTGGCCGCAAAAGCAGGCTGCGTTTAATCCCGGCCCTCCGCACAGCTGATTCCGGAAAATCTGTATCGCGGTTTCTATTCACGGACCGACCAGTTGTGCGAGCGCACCTTTGTTTTGATTGTCTTTGTGGAAATTGTTTTAGTTTTTAGTCTCTGGAAGTCTTCCGTGATTGTCGGGCGTTCAGGTATCCGACCCCCGGCTCCGTCAAACTTGACGGGAGCGAGCGCTTCCGAAGTCGGCCGCAGAGAAAAGACCAGTAAATGCTCATTGATCCCGCCAGGTGGTCAACCAGCTTCGAGCAGATGTGGAATTCCTCGGCCGTTTGGGGGACGTCGGAGTGCTCAACCTTGATTTAAACAGTAATGAGCTGGCTGGGGAGAGACGGCGTCGGCGCCGCGTTCCAGAAAGGGTTTGGGGGGTAAACGTCTGGACGGTGAGGCGCAAACAGTGAAAAAAAAACAAAAGCTGCAAAGTAAAGATAAAAAGCGCGTTGGAGAAAGAAAAGGTAAAGACAAGAGCTGAGATGAGCAACGGCTCCGGCGCCTGGGAGAGCCAGATTTTCAGTCGGCGAGCTCGGACAGAGAAGAGAAATGGGCTGATGTGAAACCGCAGTGCTGTCGGAGGTTCCGACAGGCCCGAGCGGCGAGGAGACGGCGGGACTTTAGTTGAAGAACAATTCCCAACAATACACTCTGATCACGTATCTTTACCCCTTCAATAGCCATAAAAGAATCAATAGCCTCCAGACAAATTTGGACTTCATAAAAACCCAAAGAAACAACAAACCCTCAGCGAGGCTTTATCTCCCCCCCACCCTTCCAAGCTGTAAAAACTAGAGTAAATAAGGGATGCTAATGGTTAGCTTTGTCATAACGATTTCATGTTTTGATCCTCGTGGCTCGTGCTATAAAGGAATAAAAAAAAATTAAAAAAAATGCAACTTCAGCAATTTAGCCATCGCGGCAGTCAATTTGATGGTGTCAGGTGTTTTGGATCCATTTCCCGCAGCCTGAGTGAATGCACTTTACACCCGCGCGCAAAATAAATAAAGATATCAGTGAAACAAATCAATCTCCAGGTTTACAGCGTGCGTCTCGTCGGGGTCTTCGGAAAAGACGCTGCCATGACGACGACACAGGCACACACGGTCATCTTTTCCCGTTTGAACCGGATGAATCAGCCGTCCGGGAATAGATGAAGCCGCTCGAACGGATGCGTGGACGAAAAATATACTTTTTAAATTCACATTTTTCGATAGACTAAAATAGAGTCGAGCCTGGGCTTACCAACGCCCCTAATTACGAACAAATCAGCCCGCGAAGAGAGCTTCCAATCAAAATTTGAATCAAGGCTAGAGTACTAGCCTAGCATCTCGACACGGCTATGTCAACCCTCTATACGCTCCTGAAGGACAAAGAAAGACGGCCGATGTGGCTAAAGCGGCGGCTATATAAACGAAGCAAAGGTCTCAAGACTTAAAAGAAGTGGAAAAGTTATTGCTAGCTTGGATGAATGAAAGATAGATAACGTCAGTGCTAGCGTTGGCATTAGCGGGAGCCTATCATAGGGACCCTTTAGTTCTGCTGATTTAGCGAAGGAGAAGCCGAGTACAAGTGATGGCAAGATGAGAAAGACAGCTTGCTGGACATAGCATTAGCGTTAGCATTAGCGAGGGTCTCATATGTGAGAAGCCTTTCCTTTTCCTGATCTAGCGAAGGAAACGCAGAGTACAAGTGCTGGCAAGAACAGAACGACAGCTTGCTGGAGACGGTATTAGTGTTAGCATTAGCTTTTTTGTTAGCATGAGCGAGGGTCTCGTACTTTTGCTGATTTAGCGAAGGAAACAGCGAGTACAAGTGCTGGTAAGAAGGGAGAGACAGCTTGCTGGAGATAGCGTGAGTGTTAGAGTTAGCGTTAGCATTAGCGAGGATCTCATATGCTAGGAGGCGTTATTTTTGCTGATTTAGGAAACACCGAGTACAAGAAGAGAAAGAACTAGAAACATAGTAAAAATTAAGGTTACATTTAACTTCTTTCTCTATTTTTGCCAAAAATAAACCCACAAAAAAGTTTTTTCTAAAGAGCGCGGTGTGGAAATGGGATTTACATTAATTTCAATGGGAAACTTTTGATTCGGTTCACGAACTGAGTCAGAGAACGAATCAAATCTTTAAGCCAAGGTTCTACTTTATACTAAAAAGTGAAGGTTGGCCAACATACTTTAAATCTGTCAGCGGAAAATCCAAAGCCAAAACAGAAGGTGTATCTGCATACCAGGAGACACATCACGCAACATCTACTTATGCAGCTCATTTTGCATTAATTACTATCAAATCAAGCTGCGTTCATTGTTTCAGAAACCGCTTCTGTGTCACAAAGGACGAGTGCGAAAGCGGAAAATAAAAAAAAAAAAAGGAATACAGGGTGAGGGTGGAAGGTTGAGGCTACAAGGGGGTGGTAGGTGGAGAAGAGGGGATAGGCAACGGTGAGGGTGTTGGAGGAAAAGCAGGTTGGAACGGTGAGAACGGACCAGGTGGAGAAGACGGAGGTGAGAGCAGCCATGGTGTCTGGTTTGGAGACACGGAGGAGAAGACAGGAGGCGGCGCTTCAGAGATGAAGATGCGGGAGAGGATCAGGAAAGAGTCCATCAGAGGGACAGCACATGTTAGATGTTCAGGGGATCAAGTCCCACTGAGATGGTTTGGACGTGGACAGAGGAGGGATGGTGACAATCTGGGTAGAAGGATGCTGAGGTTGGCCGAGGTTTATGGATGGAGGGGAGGAAGACAGCTGGTGTGAGAGGAGAGGGTTAGAAGGAGGCAGATGATTGGCTGTGGAGACCCCTGAAGGGAGCAGCCTAGAGGAAAAGAAGCACTCCAATGGTAGGTAACTATTACTGAACTAGACTGGTGAACCCAAAGCATTCAAAAATAATAAAGCGCCCTGATGTTGGAGCTCCACCCTCTCAGCCTGGTGGAGGAACGGAGCCTGAGCACGAACGGGTTCATCGACTTCTCATCATCCGGCCCGTTCAGAAAGAGACGCCATTGGCTAAAGACCGTCAAAAGCAAACAAGCTACCAATCCGGCGATGCCGTGAAACCCGCAGCTGTGCGTTTCCTGGGACTTTGGAGCCTCGGGATTCCTCTGCGCTGCCTCTTCACTGATCCCAGCAAACTGTTGCTGTCTCTTTCAGGACGGCTTGGCGAGTTTTTAGGGGGGCTTGACCTTTACCGTTGACCTTTCAGGATGGGGATGATGCTTGGACAACAGGGGGGGGGGGAAGATTCAATGTTACATCACCGCCAAAGGATCGCAGCTCCGTAAACTGCTACACCACTAGTATCCACCTTCCTTTTCCCATTCTTTGGGCTGCTCCACCACCCGCCACCACCCTCTCCATCCCTACGCCAGCTAACTTCCTGTCCTCTTTCCCTCCATCCATAAACCTCCTATCTGGTCTTCCTCTAGACCTCCTGCCTGGCTGCTCCAACCTTCTACCCCGATCTTCACCATCCCTTCTCTGTACGCGTCCAAACCATCTATTGCTGATCTTCCTAACTCAAAACCATATGTGGAATTCAGGAGAAAAAAAAAATAAAGAATCAAAAACAGTAATGGTCCGAATGGACCAAAGAGTTATTTCTTAGCTGAAGGCTCATTTATGCTAACGTTACATCGCAAACAGTTACGTCCATGTGTGCTTTAGAGTGCAGAGTTTCAGAGAAAACAAAAATGGCGCCGGGGCGGAGGAGCTGGCGATGTACGTTCCGAGGAAGAGACGGTGCGGCCATTAAAAACGTGGAGGAATGCCATGTTGTAGTATTTTTCTCTGCTCCCTTCGCCCATCGCACTTGAGCATACAACTCTGCCCCGAAACGGCTTCAAATGGTACGGCTCCGTTTGGCTACGCATCTGCGAGCTCCCTGAATAACCAGAACCTAGAGGGAATGCATAGGACGGACAGAAGGCTCCGGATGTTTAGCTAAAATGAGCCTTTAGCGTCGTCGTCCCGAGCGAAGTGGACGTCTAACACGAAGCTCCTCAACTCCTCCACGGATACTGGTCTGCGAGAAGTTGGGTTTGACAGTCGTACCGGATGCCGTCTCGCCGGAATAAGCCCGCTGGCAGCCGTGGAAAAAAATTTCGGGGCCTTCAAAGCTGGCGGATACAAATAGCTCCCTGCTCTGCGTCGCGCAACAGAAGGGAGACGCAAACAACAGCGCCTCCCTGAGGACCGGCGTGCTCAGCCAGCCTCGCCGTCACTAATTCATTACGACTTTGCTAAACAAACATCTAATTTCACCGGCGTTCGTCGCAGGTGCCCCCGATCGAGCTGTCACTCGCCGTCTCCTCCGGGCTCCCCGCCGCAGATGACAGCCCGCGGATAAAATTAGCGACAGCTGCTGTTGTTGTTGTTGTTGTTGTTGTTGTTGTTGTTTTTCCAACGGACGAGGGACGGGACGGACAGGCAAACGGCGAGGTGTCAGGACCGGCTTCCAGGAACGGGACGGACAGGCAAACGGCGAGGCGTCAGGTCCGGCCTCCTCCTGAGCCCGGGAGGCTTCGGACGCTGTTACCAGAGGCCTCGTGCATGCTGGGTCTGCAAAGGCAGTGCAGGAGTGCATCGCCCTCTCCTCCTCCGGCGAGCACATCCTCCTTTTTTCCCTTTGCAGTCACCGCATCACCCCCGACCCCTCCTCCTCCTCCCTTCTTAAAGTTTCCAGGCAACCGCGAGCGGGGATAAATAACAGCACATGGAGGTAACATGTAGCACAAGGCCACTTGCACGTCTCCACACTTGTATTCGAAAAAAAAACAAAAAAAAACTGCCACCCCACAGAGGAGATGTCGTGTCCCGATCCGCTATGTAGGGCAGAAACCCGCCGCTTGAACAAAAGGCGAGGCGGCGAGGCCGGGGAAGACGCCTTCCCCCTTCTTCCCCGTCGTGGCGGCGAAGAACAGAGGTCTTCTTGTCCCCTTCTGAATTCTATCATCTAGCAGGCTCCGGCGATGCGAATGCCCCACGACAGCAGCCGCAGCATATAAATGTGGCCCATTCTTCACGCCGTGCATGTGGATGTATCGGGGGGGGGGGGGGGGGGGCGCCCGCCCGGGGGTGCCCGCCACTTTTTTTGGGGGGGCCCCAAA
>CAAKHD010003837.1:15183-57630 GCA_901007705.1 Fistularia tabacaria
CCCCCCCTCTCCCCCCCTCCCACTCCCCCCCTCCCCCCCCCCCCCTCCCCCCCCCCCCCACCCCCCCCCCACCCACCCCCACACACACACACACACACACACACACACACACACACACACACACACACACACACACACACACACACACACTCCAATGCCAGTGCTTCACAAAACTCTTGCTAGCAAAAAGCAAAAAGACGCACGTTGCACACAACTCCCCTTCATTTTCCTAACACACACCGTGACTCCTCTCACACACACATACACACGGGAAATGCACACACACACTCACAGCGGTGACGTGTGTTGCATCAGAGGTCATGAGCGGTGCACATGTATGTGAACACGCCGGCCAGCGGGGGAGGGGGATGTGGTTAAAAACATACGCTGGCGTTGTCACGCGTGTAATTGGCCAGTTTCAACACGCGCCATAGTGACTATCGCGCCGACAATAGCCCGCCGCTGCAAACCATTGTGCGGTGATACAGTCAAATAACGCGTCTCCCGCCAGGCGGTTGCGATTAAGCCGCACCGCCGTCTCACAAAGTGTTAACCTTTCAGCCGAGGTGGCGGGAGAACGGCGGGGGAAAAAAAAAAAAAGTCCATTTTCTAAACACCCAAATTACTTTCCTGCAACCCGGACAATTGAGCGCGACCGCTTGTGTTTGCGGACGGCGCCCGATTGAAAAAAAAAATAGCGAATACGCACAATTATCAGAGGGCTCTGGCAAGGGGGGATGCAAATGCGTCTCTCTCGAACGGTTAAGGGGACAACTGTGAGTATCGATCGCTGCCCTGCACACGTATTATACGTCAGCCCGCACAATTATTCTTAATGAAGGAAAATGGCTCTCAAAGATGGCAACTGGACAGTTGGCAAATTGCAGCCATCAGGGGCTGGAGGGCGGCGGGACCGGAGTGTCTGTAAAGGCGCTATCCGTAATTTTAGCTGCTGTCAGACAGAAAAGTTCCAAGAACTCCTGCTTGATTTAGTTCCAGGAAGTAGCCTCGTCCCGGTAAGGGACATGTGACGTGCACCTTAAGCTCCACGCTCGAAAAACAACCACCGAACAGGAGAAGAAGTGGAGGATGACGTGGACAACATGGAGATGGAAGCTGCCACAGTGGTCATGGGATGATAACCATGGACTATCAGATGGGTCGAAGTGATTTATATCTTCTCCCTGCACTGTGAAGAGCCCCGTTAGCCGGTAGCTGCAGACTAATTCTGGCCAAAATGTTGATGTTCGTAGGAGACCAGAAGAGCTCGGACCTCCTCGTCGCTCCATTTCGTCCCGAGGAGACATCTGACCAGTGACCATGATCGTTTTTAAAAACGGCGCTGCGCAAGAAGGATCTGAAAATGGGCCGGGCTTATGAGTTCGACCAATCACCAAGCACCTATGAGTTCATTTGGAACCGGAGGAAAGCCTCGATGGTCCTGGGGCAGGCATGGGAAGACTATGTGCCGTCGGGCTTTTAAATCCGGCCCGCCGAACCTGAAACTTTATTGTAATTAAACCTAATTTACCCGTGTTTGGCCGTTTGGTCCTGTTTTGCCCTTTGAACCCTTCTGTAGAAATTAACGTATCAAGGAAAAGAAAAGTGGACAGCGAGGCTCGAGGGTTTAAAAAGGAGTGGACATAAAAATTCGCTGAAGTCTGATCAATGGCTGATATGCCAAGAAACCGTTACGGTTTTCAAAGAATACAGTATCAGCTGTCACTTTGTGACATGAAGCACGTTAAATGTGCCAGTGAGCAGTCAACGAAAGTACGGGCGGCCACCGGCTTGGAGGGCTACCGCTGAGTTAAAGACTCAGCAAAAGAGATTGACACACTGCGACGCAAGAGTCGAGTACCAAAGCAAGTATTTTTTGCTAGCATTCAAATTAGCGAATAGCCATGTTTCCGAACCTCTAGAGGACGGTACATTAGATAATGATGGTGTTTGGCTCAACCTGCATATGTGAGCAGACATGAACACCAACGGAGCTCGCCAGAGATCTAAGTTCCATCCTGAGATTTGCTCAAACTAATTTCAGATTTTGATGCACTGGCAAAAAAAAAGGGAGAGATCAACAACTCCGCCCCGACTGAGGCTGAACCTGAGTTTCTCTGCTGTGATATGAAATCAATGCATTTGCAAAAAAACAATCTGCACAACGAGTCTTGAATGTTCATGCCTTTGAAATGGCTTTTACATGTACCGTAATTTACGGACTATTGAGTGCACCTGAAGATAAGCCGCATCGGCTAAAAATAACGGTATCGCTATCTTCGGCGTCCTCCTGCGCACGAAAACCATTGAAGCCGTTTTCTTCTGTGTCGGAATTGAACAGCCTCGGAATTACTTCGTCACACACATCATCGTGAAGCTTGTTAGCCTAAAAAAATTCATAAATTAGCCGCATCATTGTTTAAGCCCCAGTGTTCAAGGCGTGTGCAAAAAAACAGCGGCTTATAGTTCGGAAATTACGGTACTTCTATTCTGTTCTGACGATATCATTTCTATTAGTTTAGTTTATTAGAAGTTTGCCCACCCCTGTTATAAGAGCTAAAGGTCCCTATTTCCACTGCTGCCCCAGTGACAAAACGTTCTAGTTCCTTGAAAGGTTCTTGGAACTGCAAGAAGCTCCTGCAGTGCGGAAGTGTCTTTTTTTCAAGCAACCAAAATGGCTGACGTGCATTTTTTTTTTAAGACTTTCAATCGTCTCATTTGTGAAAATGTGGTTATGTAGGCGGTATGTATGCATATATATAGACATATCTACAGATATATACCTATATTAACCGCGTCCCAATGACAGCGTTCTTGCTGAAAATAAAGCGATTAATTAAGAAGCCATGCCAGGGTGAAATCCACCTCTCGTCCAATGACAGCTGGGATCGGCTCCACTGCACAATCCTGACTGCAGGATAGGCGGAATAAAGAAGAATGGATGGATAGTTCAGGGTCACTTATAGAAATATCAGCACCCTTATTGTTGGTCTCTGCAAAAACCGTCCATTGCGCGGGCGGTTCGTTCCCAAGGACGGTTTGGGCGACGCACCATTCTCGGCTGTATAAGCCGTTCCGACTGTGTGTATCGTCCAATCAGAGTGCGGCGCCGCTCCGTGGGGAACCGCCCCTTTTTGAGGAGATTTTCAGTCATGTTGAATTTTTTAATTAGTTTTGTTTTTTGTTATTTTTTCCAAAAAACAGGCACTTCAATGCATTCCCTATGGGTTCATGGAGGGCGTGCACGTACGTGCTTTCGTCATGGTCAAACAGGCTCTTCATATTCAGAGATATTTGAAGGTAAACTGACAATTCTTCTGAAAATGAGTGGTCAGTGTTGATGATTCCACTCCTGAACAACCTTAAATGTACCTTCCTCGTCGCTCATTCTCGCCAGCGGCAACAGCTTTGTGTTTGAGCCGCCACCTATTGGTGACAAGTTGTATTGCTATGACAAATGTTTACAAATGTAAATTGTCTAGTCACCTGTTAATCTACCTAGTTAACGGCTCGCCTTAGTCATCACTGCCAAAGTTATGCCCCCGATCATTATTTTTCAGGAGCCGCCACTGGTCTCTACGCTTGCGCGGTAATAAAGCCACAGCGCCAACCAATGGCCTGGAGTGGAATCGCGGTGTTGCAGTCGTTCCCCAGAGGGTCTTCGAAATGTGCACGTGGAAGTGGTTGGAGACGGAACCCGGATGCCAGCTGCTCTTATGAGTCCAGAGTGACTGACATTTGGACTTTTGGATACATAAAAGTGAGATTTCAAGTCGGTTATCGAATCCGGTATGTGAGGTGAAGCTAGCCTGGTTAGCAGCCGCTTTTGCAATCGTTTGCAGGTTGTTATTTTGAAGGCGGCGCCCTGGGAGGGTGTGTGATTGAGCCAGTTAGCTCACTTCGGAGCCACAGCCGCTTCCTAAGAGAGAGCAGAATCGCGCGTATGTGTGAATGTGTGTGTGTGAGTGTGTGTGTGAGTGTGTGTGTGTGTGCGTCTGATCACATTTATTTTTGGCCGCCGGCGTGAGTTGAGTCATCGCCAACACGTCAGGCCAAGGTGGGCCCGGTACCGAATGCTGCGGGTTCTGACTGGCCTTGGGCCGACCTTCAGGCATGAGTTATGTGTGGAAGAGGGTGAACGGTTGTACATTTTATGTGACGTTCGAATGAGAGGGTGAATGGTTGCATGCTCTATAACATCGGAATCATCAGAATACTTTATTGATCCCCAAGGGGGAAACTGCTTTTTGTTGAAAGCAGCTCCTGCTCACAGCATAAAGTTGAGAAGAATAAAAACAGAGCTCTACTAAATATAAACAATTGCAAAAAATATAAGAAATAAGGATAAGAATAAAAGAAAAACGGTAAAGATCAGATGAAATAAATATAAATAAATAAAGTTCAAGGTATTTAAAGTGATATGTATCATGTGTATGTGTACTTACAAGTACAGGTAAATGATTACATGCAGTATTTATGTGTATAAATCAGGGTCATTGCACAGGAAACAGTCTTCGCACAGAAGACAATGGAATGATTACACATACGGAGAATGATTGCACATGAAGACTCCACCGACAGCCAACTGACTCCGAATGTCTGACCCTCAGAGTGAGGACTTGTACAGTCTGATGGCTGCCGGCAGGGATGTTTTCCTGTGACGCTCAGCGGTGCATCGTGGAGGGATCAGTCTGGTGCTGAAAGAACTCCTGTACCTGACGGACACGTGGTGGAGTGGGTCGCTGTCCAAGATTCTCCTGTGTGACACCACCGTCAGAGGGTCCGGCTTCACTCCCACGACATCACCGGCCTTGCGGATCAGCGACTCTGGCCCTTCCTCTACAGGGCGTCATTATTCAGTGGGATGAGCTCCAGTGTAGAGAATGAATGGATGAGTTAATACATGAATGAATTGATGTTTTGTTGTTATCTTTCCAAGTTCTTGCTAATGTGGTGCCGCTCCCTCGGCCGTCTTTAAACACATTCTGGATTCAAAGAAAAAGGAGGAAGTAAATTCAATTTATTCCTTTAAGCCAGGGGTGTCAAACTCAAATCCACAGTGGGCCAAAATTTAAAACTGGGTCAAAGCCGCGGGCCAACATTGATATTTATTGTAAAAAAAATCTTCCTCCAGATATAACAATGAACCTTTTCATTTGGAACCAAACAAGTTTTGCTTCAAGGCAGAATATGGAACAAGCAAAGCTTAATACTATACAATATATAACTTCACATGCATAATCGAAATTCAGATAAAAAAAACACATCAATGGCATTTATTTCTTAAACAAAAATGAAATAAAAATCGCATGCCTCTTTATTTGCAGCCTCCTGAATTCAACTTCAACAGTGACCTTTTTCCACAGGCTAATAATAAATGTAAACTTAAAATAACTCTTTTCTGTCTTTCTTTTCACCCTTTTTCAGAGGGGCAGCACGGTGCCAGTATTAGCATAAAATTGCTATGACTGCTGTCAACAGACGAGAGGGCGTTAATGCGTCCTGTCATGATTTTCGCGAGAAAAAAAATACCCGCAGAGCATTCTGGGACTTGTAGTATTAGCGGTGCATTCGCTGCAGGCTAGAATAGCGGCGGCCCGCGGGCCGAATGTGGCCCTCAGGCCAGAGTTTGACATCTGCGCTTCAAGGTATTTCAAAGTCAAATAAAGAAAACATGGAACGACGTCGTCATGTAAATACATTCTCCGGGGCTGCCTGACATTGAAAGCCTCACTGACTGTAAGCTAGAGCCCACAAAATGTAAACTTTTAACACTTCCCTTGTTAGAAACCATTCAACGGCAAGCTTCAAAACATAAATCAAGAAATTGGAAAAATAATGTCGAGATACAGGTATACCCGCGATACCCACGTTGAATCTGACGGTGGAAAACGAACTGTTCTGAGAAAAAGAGAAAAGAACAAAAAATAGCAACGCGCTCAAACAGCAATCCAGCAACTCAGTGATGTGTGTTTGCCAGAAAGGGAACACTGCCCCTAGGGGGCGCCGCAGAGCTGGACGAAGCACCAGTTTACCAACCCGGGGGGGGCAGATGCTTCACGGTGGGCAGAGAGGTAAGGCGAGAGATGACGGGGGCAAAATGAATAAATGCGAAGCTACGTGGGAGTCAGGGAAGATTAGCGGTGATCGGGCTGGGAGAGAAGCAGGGGGCGAGACAGACCGGGTGAGACGGGCAGGACATTCACGGGGAGAACATCGAAGGAGAGCATTGAGGGAGAACATTCTGGCCTTTGGGATGCGGAACCGACGGAACCGAATCTATACGTCAGAGCTCGGGAGAAACGGGCTTCACCCTGGACCAATCAGAGGGCCACGTTTTGGAAAATACAACCTTTCAAGTCTTTCATCCACACATCTGATCAATTTAGGGTCACCGTTGAGCCTCCTGCATGTTTTTGGACTTTTTGAGGAACCTGAAGAACCCCACGCAGGAACCCCACACAGACACGGGGACAGCATGGACTCCACAAAGAAAAGCCCGCCTGTCGGGATCCAACCAGGGACCCTCTTGCTGCGAGGTGGAAGCGCTAACCTCTGCGCCACTGTGCCCCACCCACACCTAGAAATGCTAATATTATACAAACACAATGCAAGATTATCAATTTTTGCTAATCGACATGAATATTATAGTTGACAAAAAGCCAGGACCTTTTCGGAGGAGAATAATCTGCTTGTGGTGAAAGTGGTGTTCTCATGTAATTCACTTGAACTTGCACAAGAAACAACTTAAAAGTAATTATTAATTTTAGCCTCCTTGGCAGAATCAGCGTCGCTTGTCGTTGTGCTGACATACTGTATGTCCAGCCCCGAGACATCCGGAAAATAAGGAATAAAACAGAACAGCATCACCAGCCTCCAGTTGAAATCTCCGTCTCAGGCCGCGCACGTCGTCAGGAAATTACGTGCAATCAGTGTCGGGCTGGAAAAACATAAATGGTCTCCACTTATATGGCATTTTCATCACCTTGCTGTTCCAAAGCGCTTTACTCTGGATTGCATTCACCGTGTCACAGACACACTCACACCCCGATGGAAGCAGGACTGCCATGAATGACGGTAACTAGCCCCACTGGGAGCAACTGTGGGTACGGTGTCTTGCCTAAGGACACTACGGCATGTATGCAGGGGGTGCTGGGGATTGTGAGCCCCCGCACTACCAACCGAAGGTCGCCAGCTCATCTTGAGGCGTCAACACAACAGCGTTTTCAGGAGAGATCGCAAAATGTTCAATGCGTTTTTCGGTTGCTAGTGGCGCCTGCTGGAAGAAAGAATAGGGAATCTGGCGCCACAGTGGAAAGATTTGACAATGGCTTGGTCTCCATGGAGACGGGGTAGACGCATCACTTTGCAAAAGGCCAAGGTTATATTCCAAGTTGCCATTCGCAGCTGGGTCGAGCATAACAACAATGTCCAACTCCAGAGTACTCCGGACTATATCAACCAACACGACTCTTGGAATGTACCCGTCCTGCAGTTTAGTGTACCTCTGAGCAGCAACTCCACCTGACCGTCAGTCCGTACAAATACTCCATTGCCAAGCGCAGTTGGATCAACCATAACAACAATGGCCAACTCCAGAGTACTCAGGAGTACTACAGAGTATTTCAACTACCGTGACTCTTGGAATGTACCCGTACTGTAGGTTAGGGTTCCTCCGAGCAGCAACTCCACATCACCGTCAGTCCGCACAAATACTCCATTGCCAAGTTCAGAGTTCTGCTTGTACTCCTCACCTCATATTGACCCTTTAAATTCTTCTTCAGGAGGGTGTGGATTGACTCCATCATCACTCGTAACACTTGTGCGGTTTTTAGTCCTGGGTCACTTCAAGTAAACTCCACCTCGACCCACTGGCCCATAGAAACACTGTTGGTGTTTACATTCGCTTGAGTTCCCGTGTTGTTGTTTTTTTTTTGCATCCAAACAGGAAGTTTCTTTACGTACGGTTTTATTCCTCACAAAATCACAGCACCAACCAATGACCTGGCATGTGTACTTCATCTGTTCTGGTGTTTCCTACAGATTCTAAATGGGCCGTAAACGTGGGCCTTGGTGTATCTTGAAAGAGACATTCATACTCACTCAAGGAGTTTCGGAAGAAGAACGTCGCTAGCTTTTTTCTTAACCAACCGGATCCAGAGTGCTGATCTGTGATTCGTCATGCGCGTTTAGTTGAAAACAGGTTTCACCGGTGCACTCATCAAGACTACATTTATATCATACAGTGGTCCCTTAAGATGTGATTTGAATTCGTTCCATAATTGGGTTAGTATGTGGATTTTTTTCATATCTTCAATTAATTTTGTCCACTTTGAAATAACAGAAATAAAATCAATGCATTCCACCCTCCAAAACTCACAAAATAAAGCTATTTATATAGAAAAACCCTGAAAAAGAAAGATACTACTAATGTAGGGGACATCAAAAAGAAAAATCATGGTTTTTGTTAACTTCTGGTGTTGTAATATGAATCCTTACCTCAGACACAGAAGACTACAGATGGCGGCGAGTGGTTTTGAGGGTGCGAGAGAGGCTACGAACAGACACTGAGCCAAAAACATACTCACAATGAACTTAACATTACAATCAACTTATGGTGATCATCAAATTGAAATTAACTTAAGTTAATTAACCTAAATTTTACTTTTGAGTTTTATTTTTCTTCCCTAGTTTATCTTGTTTTGATTCATTTTCCTCTGATTCCCTGTTGCTGGAAGCGTATTGGAGTTGCGGGAGCTCGCACGGCGCATACGACGCAAATTTCAAATCTTGATTTTCTCGTCCTCGTATCCCTATCATGACATTTCTTTTGTTTTTTAACGGATAAAAGTTGATCGAATCGCGCTTCGTATCTTAAAAAATTGGTATATAAAGCGATTTGTATCTTAAGGGGCCACTGTACTCGTAGGATAAGAGGACTGCCTTCTTGTCCCATTATGCAAAGTACTCGCCCGGTCACCTCCCACATTCTCCTCGTACTCCCATTTTGATGGTTTAAGAGTTGCGTTCTTGGAAAAGCATCTGTAAATTGGCACAGCACCTGTGCTCCGGCAGCTGTCAGTTTGATTTCCCAGAGCGGATGCGCCAAGCTTGCTAATACATTTTGGCACTGCGCGCGAGCTGCAGGTCCGCCGTTGGTACATTGACGCCGTACCAGTTAGCCTTCCTCGCTGTCATATCAACAACGTTACGTTTGATTGGTTGTGAATGCCGGGATTGGATTGGGGCGAAATTACCGATGCAGGATACACACCTGCATAAAGTTTAGCTTTAATAGCCGCACCTGTCAGTTACCATGAATATATTTCTGTACCATCACGCAACTCTGTTGAGGGCTACTTGGTTGGAGCGCGTACCATATTAAAATAATAATAAATCTTTCAAAAAAAGAAGGCGGGGTGAACTTTAGAGAGAGCCTAATCCCGTGAGAAGCGGTTGGTAATTTATATGCGAACTCCCAGATTCAAAAGTACTTCTCTTCTATTTCTGCTACCATTTGCACTTCCCTGCACCACCTTCTTCCACCTCCCATTCCTCCTCGACTATAACTTCCCACTTTTCTTCTGAAGCCGCTTTTACTCCCCTTCCTGCCCCATCTTCGGCTTGGCCTCCATCTTGTATTTTCCCTTTCGTCCCCCTTTCTGCTTCCCCACCTTCTTCTTTCTTCTCCGCCTCCCGAGCCGCATCCCCTGTCTCCACTTCAGTTGCCGCTCTACGTCCCTCTTCACTTTTCTCAGGCAACTCCTCTTTTATTCCAACTTCCTCCGGCGACTTTACTCGTACGCCATCCTCCTCTTCGACTTCCATATGTCCCTGCCCCTCTGCTTCCTCTTCATCCCCGCCTCTCTCTTCCCCACCCTTTTTCAGCTGCACTTCAAACGAAGGGGAGCTAGGGTGTCCCGGGGTGCCGTACACCTAAAGATTGAAAAGAAAATAAGGCCATCTTTTTTTGTCCAGCACTGCAGATTGTTATCCAGCGCTGGGTCTGCCGCTGCCCTGACAGTTGTGCCCCCCAGACATTCACATGAAAACTTGCATTTAATAGCAAGAGGCACATTCGGGTAGTCTCAAAAAAGCAGTGGAGCGTGAAAGAAGAGTAAATAAGAAGTACCTTGCTGAAGCGGAAGGCGACACAGGAGTAGCTCACATGTGACTTATCTCCGCTGCCGTCATCACTGTCATGGCTGTCACGCCAGCAGATGGCTGTACGGTTCATTCAAACAACACCGTGTATTAAGTAATGAAATGACCGCGGGTGAAACGCCGCAGCTCGTGCTTTTGTAGCCCGCAAAATACAGGAAGCCAAACATTTACATTTAACACAGCTACCAAACAGTTTTGCGGGTACGTACAGTCGGAGTCCCTGGTGACCTTCTCCGTCTCCATGTGAGATGCCAAATCGATTTCCCGATCGAGAAGGCCGTTCCAGATCAGTTCTTGGAAGAACGGGTGAGCCCTGACCTCGCCGGCTCCTCCTGCGAGACGAGCGGACATGCGCTTACAAGTGCTGCCGCACAAGCACATATTCCAGATTACACCCCGGTCCAAGTCATCAATAATGCATGCCGACTGGCTGCAGGGAAGAGATCATTACAAATGAATACCTACTAAGTAGACGCAGTAAACAGTCTGTTCACGACTGTAAATGACTGCAAAGCAAAATAAAACTCTTCATATTTAGATTTGTTAATCCTTGTTTCGTGTGCAAGTGAGTGCAGTATATTATACGCTCTGGGGTACCTTCCTCCCGCAGATGGTTCCTATCAAAGAAACATTACCAACACTTATCATCCGATAACAAGAATAATGGACTCTGGCATTTCTTTCAACCCATTAAAGGGAATTCATTCATTCATTATCTAAAGTGCATTCAGGGCGAGGGGGGGGGGGGTAAATCTGGTTCAATCTGGATCGATCAGAGGGCCATTTATAGCGACGTACAACCATTCACGTTCTCATTCGGACTCATATGGAGAATTTAGGGTCTCCAATGAGCCTCCTGTAGGTTTCTGGGCTGTGGGAGAACAAGGAGACTCAGAATCCAACCGGACCTTCCTGCCGCCCTCCCATCGAGGGAACATACATTTTAAATCCTGGGGGGCAACACAACCAGAAATTTCAGAGAAAACAAGGATACCTCCAGTAGAAATAAAGAATGAATAACATGTTGTGCTCGAACTAGTTACTAGTAAAACAAGCAACGTCAGTTCCATTCAAGAAACAGTCCAGATATGAAGATGAAACAGAATGTCTTATTTTGGATCAGACAACAACATGAGATAACGTGAGGAGACTTCATGGTTCAATTAGTCTGCGAGTGTGTTTGATCACGTGTGATTATTCTGGAAGGTATCTTATCGAAATCTTCCCCAACATGAATTTGTCTTCACGGGATTATGCAGGCGACTTAAAACGGAATGTTGTAAAACTGAATAACCTGCACGGAGTCCCCGTGGAACCATTAAACCGGCGCTCACGGTTGTCCGGGAAACAGTCCGGATCTCAACAGGCCGCGGTCTCGGAGGGGTCTCGCCACTAGCCGTTAGCAAACCCACCACTAACCTGTGCCTAGACGCTTTATGCAGTTCTCCTGCAAGAGGCTCCTGATGAAGTCCTGAGCCTCAGCTGGCAGAGCGTTCTCCCCCTCGGGCAAGTGGACGCCACCTGGAAAACAGAAATAATAGCAGCGGCACGGGCAATTAAAAACACATATATTATCCCGAGAAGAAGATCAAAACTAAATTTTTGATGATTTCAAGGAGAAGATCAAACGTTAACGTTCGGTGTCTTACACGTGTGGATCTGATAGAGGATCTCCTCGCGGGTGGTACCGTCATACGGCCGCTGGCCAATCAGGAACTCGTAAGTTATGATCCCCAGGGCCCACCAGTCCACAGGCTTCCCGTGGCCGCATTTATTGATCATCTCCGGGGCCATGTAGACTCTCGTACCGGCCCTCTGCAGGCCAAGATGATTTCCAGCACCATAAAGCGGAAGATCGAATCAGACACGAGTGTGGAAAGAGACCAACCTTTTTGCAAGTGAACTCTGTTACGATGTTCTGAATGGGCTGTTTGTCTACATCCGTTGTCAGGTTCATGGCGCCGATCTTGGAAACCCCGAAGTCAACCAGCTTGATGTGACCAGAAGAAGTGACCAGCATGCTATAATGGAGGGAAGGAACATGTCTCGAGTGTATAGACCAGGAAACATAAGTATCTGGAGTATGCCCACGACCAACCATTAACAGTGAGGTAGCAAAAAGAAGGGGTCAGAGGTACTAACTTGTCAGGTTTAACATCACGGTGTACAACTCCATAGCTATGGAGATATTCCAACGCCATGGTCGCCTCTGCGACGTAGAGTCGTGTTATGGTAAGCGGGAAGTGTCCGTAGGCTTTCAGCAGGGATCGACAGTCCCCACCTAGAAGAACGGAAAGGGTCAAGGGCTTAGTTTGGGACTTCTCAGTGTACATCAAGTACAAGCAATACTAAATACAAGTATTTATACTTCTTGCATACGTCTATCTACCATGAATGGATCCCCTTACCTTCAGCATATTCCATCACCAGGCACACATCCTTCGGGGTCTCAAAGCAGCAGAAAAGCGAGGTGACAAAGGGGCTGTCGCTGAAAGCCAGAATGTCTCGCTCCACCAGCACCTGCTGGGCTTTATCTTCCGCGGTCAGAGTCTTCCTTCTTATCGTTTTCATGGCGAAACCCTGGCCCGTCTGCTTGTGGAGCACGAGGCTCACGGAGCTGGATAGCCGAGGAGAAGACACCGGAGTCACCTCCGCTTCGACTCACCGTTACAGTCCAACTGAAGGATTGAAACCGAACTCCGTCTCCCCAATGGTTGTTTTTGACCTGCAGTACGTCACCATATCTTGTTGAACCAATGCACCTGACTGATTTAGTCTCAACGATTTGGGATGTTCCTGTATCTCCAAAGTCGCTCGAATGTGTGGACCAACAAGAAAACGGCATCGGAAAAAGAGGACCCTTCGGAAGCAGTAGTTGTATGCTCCCGTTGGTAGGTGATGTGCCCTCCTGGTGAAACCTGAATTCCCTGCCCTCTCCCTCACCCAGCAGGGCTGCAGCTCCTTTTCTCAGCGGTCATTCATCCTCTCTGTTTGAATGGATGCAGCCTTTTGCTAACAAATCTTTCATCGTAAGACAATGGATTCTAACTACCTGATTCTAGCTGCTACTTTGAGCACTGCGGCTCAAACAATGATGTGGCTAATTTCTGGATTTTTAGGGGGTTCAAGCCACTAAAATATTTAGCCTCGTCACATCGGACCAATGAAATGACACTGCAGAAACACGCAAGTGACATTGACAGCGGCGACGAAAGAGAGGCTAAGGAAGTGCGTGACGGAGAAATCCTGAGGCTGTTAATTTCCGACACTGAAGAAGACGACTTTAGCGGTTTTAGCGTGCAGGATACAGTTGAAGATAGTGATGGTGATAGACAGTGACTTTTCCTGCGAGGTGACTATTTTTTTCTTTTTCTTTTTACAGGCACTGTTCAGAAAAAGTGAACAGTGCCTGTATTTAATTCAAAGTTAAAATAATCTTTGCCTAAATATCTCATGTTACAAACGGACACTTGTGGCTTATAGACAAATACGACCTATATATGTGCAGATTTTTAAATGTAGGAGGTGCGGCTTATATTCAGATGCGCTCAACAGTCTGAAAATCATGGGCACGGAATGATTTCCGCTTCTTCACAACAGTGGGATCTTTCTTTCGGAGAGTACAACTATGGTCCCTTTCAATCTGTGACCCAGCCTCAGTCACGTATCCTTCTTCTTGATCTCCTTCTGGTTTTTGGAGCTCCTCTCTCTTGCATTTGTCAAATAAGCCCGGCCTGGTTCAATACTCGAGTAAAGCACCATCTTCTCGACATTGGAAGGAAGGCAGGCTCTCTATTTGTGTAGCTGTCGGTTCTGTTTGCTAGATCAGAAATTTCTCATAGTTTGGAACTTCCTGCTTCCTCTGTGCGGCCGGTGTCTCCACCCGTCTGCAGCCAAAAGAGCAAAATCTTCTCATCTCTCGGTTTCTTGCTCGCACGGAGATGATTCTGATTGCCGTTTCTCTCTTGCTTCAATCCTCATCTTGTGTTTTTTCTCCTCGTTTGCATTTTGTTTGTTGTTCATTCATTCATACATTAACTATTCTGCTTAGCGATGATCTTAGCTGTCATTGGGCGAGAGGTCTTCGACCGGTCGAAGGTCTATCACAGGGCACCATATAGAGACAAACAACTGTCCACTCTCTCATTCACACGTCATACAGCAACACGTCAGAGACATACAACCATTCATTGTCATAGAGACATAAATCTGTTCACACATCACATAGAGACATCCAATAATTCACCCTCTCATTCGCATATCCGGACAATGTAGGGTGTCCGATGAAGCTCCTGCATTTTTATGGAGGAACCCGGAGAACCCTGAGGAACCCTACACAGACAGAGACTCCACACAGAAATGGGAATCCAACCAGGGACCTTCTTGCTGTGAGGAGGAAGCGCTAACCACCGCGCTGCCCGTGCCGTGTTTTTCTCCAACACAAATCCCGCTCTCAAGCTGGCTGTTCCATACGTCTCCACCCAGATCAGCCACCGGACTTAACTACATCACCTGATGGAGGTGATGATGGGAGGTCCCACAGAGGGGACTCGTTGGATGGCGTTTCGTTTTCAATCAACAACAACTCTGAAGTATTTCGGGGACTGAGCGGAGAAAATCAAACAGGGGGTGCTACTTGAACCAAAGCAGTCACGCTCTAATTTGAAAGACCTCTCCAGAATTAGGACGAGGACGTCCTTCCTGTGGTCTGGGATAGAGAGGTTAGTGTTTTTTACCGAACCTATGGTCCCCTGGGAGGATCAAGTTGAAAGGGCTGCTGTGCACACTAAACCTCGGTATGCTAAGATGGCAGTAGAGGCAGAGCAGAGGGGTTGGACGGCTGGGGTGCGGCCCTGTAGAGCTGGGCTGTCGTGGGTTTGTGGCAAAGTCTGTCTTTGCTCCGCTGACTGAGTTGGGCATTCGCGGACAGAGCCTGAAACTTGCGGTCAGTAACACGTCTCGGGCAGCAGAGCGAGCACGTGAACGGTTGTGGCTTAGGAGGAAGCGTGGTAGCTGGGGAGGTTGTTCAGGAAAAACTGTTTGGATCAGCTACCTTGCATGGAGGGTGGGGGTTCCAGGACGCTGGAGTTCACTGTCAAGCCTTCTTGAGGTGTCGTGGGCCTAGCTCGAAAAAACATCGATGATGGAAGGTGTCCACTTGAAAACCCCCATGATATGCTTCAGGCAGCTGTTGGCTGGTGTAGGTAAGTGGTGTCTGGTTGCTAGGGTGGTAGCCTAGTGGTAGCTTGCTCGTTGTTTGTTATAGATAGCTTCTATACAGCCTGAATTGGGCTTCTAGATGTGTTTCACCTAGAATCATGGCACAAGGGACTCTAACACCTTGTCCTGTGTATTAATGAATGCCATGTTCACCTGCATGAACTTTCGGTGCATGGACTCCGGTCCGTACATGATCGGTGTAACCGTGAATCAAAATCAACAGGTATGAATTCTTCGCAATTCTAAACCACACAGTCCAAAGGCCTGGACAATCCTGATTCTGAATCAAAATAAACTCCCGAGAAACCAGAGGGTGACTGGACTTTCTCCCACACAGTTTTCAGACGCCCGGCCCCTTGACATTCTCTGAGGTGAAAGTCACAGCCCAAGTTTCTCCTGATTGAAAACTTAAATCCCATTTCATCCCCCTCGCTTTTCAACTCCATTAATTCCACGCCACATTTTTTTTTTCTTAAAGCATATATTGAACATTTCCATCCTCGTCTCCCCCCACAAAGCCCCCAATCGCCCGCAAACAGTGACCTTCCCCCGTACTATGTGGGGATATTTATGAATTTATCTTAGCTCAGAATGAAGTCGGCGTCTCCGCACTCCCCCGGGGAGTTCACTCTCCCGGTCGTGCTTTCTTTATAATTCTGTATACGATTCCTTCTCAGTTAAGCATCTGGAGGTGCACACCTTAACAAAAAGTGCTCGACATCAGCTTTGCCATTTTCCGTTGACTTTCCGCACAGGACCACACGGGGCAGTTCAGGTCCTTCTCACCCCGACCCCGCCACTTCCATTTTGGCCATGGTACTTTAAGCGCACCCTCCCCCTCTTGGTACTGCCCGCTGATGTTGAATCAGTGCTTCGACAATTTTGAAGTCCTCCTGAACTCTTCACCCGGACGTTCCCCCGACTCGCCCCTCCGAAAACCCATTTCTCCTCTCGCTCAATGACGCTTAAATATTTATCTGGCTCCGCAGTGGGGAAGGATCACTGCCGACGGTTCCCCTCCTGCTACATCGTCTGATGATGGGGCGTTTGCTCTGATCTGATCCGACCCAGGTTCCATCCAAGGGAACCACTTTTGTGGTGTCAGATCTCCACAAAGCATACCGTCACCCCTCTCCTTGAGCTTGCCTCCACCTTTTGCAACCAACCATATGAGCACCAACTCATTTCACGACTCCAAATCCAAGACAGGTTCTCCGCACGAATCCCCACCCCGGATATGGAAGGGACGTCGGACTCACCCGAAGGTGCCGCGGCCGAGTCGCCGCACGAACTCGAAGTCGCCGTGCTGTGGTTCTCTAGGGGGGCGGCCGCATACCGATCGGACCTGGAACACATGCGTTCTTGTGTTTACAGAAAACATGGCTAACTCAGTGTGGCCTTCATGTTGACAAATTCCTCGGCTTACAAATGGACCTTTTGTAGGTCCATCAGGACTACATTGTATCTATGAGTGTTCCAAATGGACAGCGAGCAGCGGGTACTCCAGGCCTTCTGGGCGCCTTCCCCTTTGTGACATCACAGCTTCCCCCTTTCACCGGTGGAGAACATCAACTCACTCAGCAAAAGTGTTTCTGCTGGAATGGCCGACAAAAGAACGCCCACCTCGTGGAGAACCTTCTCCAACTTGTTCTGGAGCTCCTCAAAGTAGTCGCCGCTGACCAGCTGGTTCCGGGCCATGCGTTCGCACTCCCTGGCCAGCTCCACCAGCTGCAGCCGGATGAACCCCAGGGCCCGGACGGCGTTAAGCACCTCCAGGGTCATCTTGAGTCATTTCTGATGAAGGAAGACAACGTTTGCCTTGTGTTTTTGTCATTTTGAACTAAAATACAAATGTACGAGCCTTGCTGTCTCTTGCCTTGTAAAAGGAGAGACCTTTGTTGGGTGCAATAAATCAAATCCTCTTTCTTTTTTTCTTCTTCCTTTTCTTCCGTCCCGTCTTCTTCAGGGCTTTTTTAAAGTGGCTGGCGTCCATTCAGCTGCATGACCACCTTCCACTTCTGTTTTGCCCGAGTCCTCGTTTTTTGTTCTTCACTTTCCAAATTCGTCTTGGAGACCTCTCAAACCTCAACGTGTATGTCTGCCTCGTTCAATAAAAGCTGAGCACTTCAGTATTGCCATGGCAACCCCACTTTTAACTCATGTTACGGTGACTGCGGTCAGTCGTTGCTGCTCAGGGGGATTGTCGCAGAAGGTCAGCTGTGGAGTACTCCAATCCATGTGAAACATTTTGTTAGCTGGACAACATGAATAGGCACTCTTAGAGCGACTGGCGGTTCAGAATCTTGCCCAAGGACGCTTCGGTACGCAGGCAGGAGCGCCGGAGGATCGAACCGCCAACCTTCCGGTCGTCGGATGGACGCCCGCCCCGCCAACCGAGCCGACGCCGCTCCAAACGAAGAGTCTCTGTGACGCCACGTTCCACCTCGCGCTTTGCACAACGATGCACTGTGAAGGCGGACGCTGTGATGTGAGAATGAATCGTCCCGGTTGCTTTAAAGAGTCCCGTCGGGGAGACGATACGCGAGGATCGCCAAAAGACGGAGCACATTCGCCTCCATTCTCCCCTGCGGTTCTCCCCAAGTGCTTCTTGCTCTCAGGGTCGTCCTTCAAATCAAGTTGTGATTTTGGCATCGCCACCGTCTAGCTCCGTTCTCCTTCAGTCCTTATGGTTGCGGCAATGCAAAATATGTCACCAAAGTCTGTGTGGCCCCTGGAGCCAAGGCGTCCCAATGCCTCTTAAAAGGCCCGGCCAGTTAAAAGGCCCGGTGACCAATGACTGCAGAGAATCATCTCAGCCTGATTGGGACAAACATACCGATTCAGTGTATTTTCATCGCGATTTATTCCGTGACGGATAAACACAGGATTCTTTTTTTGGGTTCAGTTTGACAAGGTAAAAATGACCCGATGGGTGAAGCGCCCTGAAACATCCCTGAGGCCTCAAAACCTGAGGGGTAAGTTGAGTTTAGTTTGACATACGACTGGTATGAAGTGTCAGGAGTATGCAACTTGACCTGACCATAATCATAAAATCTATAAAGTAGAAATTGCGGTTGAATGAACTTATTTCTTGGTAAAAGTATTGGGATTTTTTTTCCGGTCTGTATGTGGTGCTCTACACTGCTCTACTCTAGCCTCACTCTGGGCTATGCGATGCAGCAAATTGAGCTAGAATTAGTTATTAGTCATAACTTACAATTATCAATGATGATTATCAGTTATTAATCAATGTTGTGGTCGTATCATCAACTCGATAATGGTATTAACCTTCGTTTGGGGCAAAGTTGAAAATGACAACTAATGATAGGAGCACAGTCTCAAGAAGAAGGTATTCATCTAAAAATGTCAATATTTAACAGTAATGATATTTTAGATGGATAAGGAGTAAATTCGAGCCAAGTCTTGTCACACAGAAAATACCAGGAAACTCCCCTTTTAAAATATAAGAAATAATATAATATGATAAGAATATTATAGTATTAATAATATCATATAATAATTATATTATTAATCATATGACATAATTATATATGATCATAAATAATATAATATATTCAAATAATTAATAATATATTATAATAATATAATAATAAAAATATAGCACCCCGAAATGTGTCTGTTCGTGTGTGTGTGTAAAAGGACAGCAAAAATGGCGGTCATAATGAAAAACTACCAAAATGGTACCAAAACGGTTGTACGCTACCAACCGGTGCGACCACATGATCGTGACGAGAAGATACTGATACTAGCCTCTTGCAAGGAGTTGATCAGTGACGAGGTTCCGATGACGGTTGCGTTGTTTGGCTTATTCGTACATGTGGCTAACAAGGACCCACAATGGATTTGTTGTTACCGGCAGAAGTCAGGTGTCCTCTGGATGAATCACCGGGGATAAGAGATGGTTGAAGATCTGGATCTTCGGGTGCTGCCTGTAGTACCGGCTGTCGGGTCGGGATGGAAGAAAAATTGGGATGTGTGTCAGTGTACGGCCACCTCTTCTGTTAGCAGTCTGTACTTGAGGCACAAAAGTGGTGAGTTGATGTTTTGGTCAACTCTTTGGTACAACTGCATGCTTGCTATGCTACCAGTCAATGACCTACTATGGTACAAATGCAATGCCTACTAAAGTACTAATGCAGCGTTTACTAGGCTGCTGTGAAAGTACAGTGGCCCCTTAAGCTACAGATCACTTCGTATACATTTCTTTTTAAGATACGAAGCGCAATTCAAGCAAATTCTATCCTTGAAATACGAAAAAAAAAATCATGATACGAATACAAGAGCGAGAAAATCATAATTTGAAATTTGCGCTGTTTGCGCCGAGCGACCTCCCACCACTCGAATACGCTTTGTGACGCCGCCATCTTGTGAATTGGCGCCGCTCGTTGCTTTTTAAGATCGGCAAAGGCAAACTTCATTGGATCAGTTCTTTAAGAAAAGAGTGTTATCTAGCGACAGTGAATCAAAGGAAAATGTATCAAAAAAAAGAAAAGCTCGTGAAGAAAGCTAAAACTCAAAAGTAAAATTCAAGTTAGTTTTAACTAACTGCGATTGTCCTAGTTGCTATCTGCTATACTACAAGTGCAGTGCCTGATGTAGTACCAGTGAAGTGCCTGATATAGTACTAATGCAGTGCCTAATGTCGTACCTGTGAGGTACCTGAAACAGTACTGCCACAGTGTCTGCTATAGGACTTGTGCAGTGCCTGATATAGTACTTGTGGGGTGCCTGATATAGCACTAGTACTTGTGAGGTGCTTGATATAGTACTAGTGCAGTACATGATATAGTACGGCTGCGCTGCCCTATATAGCACTCATAAGGTGCCAGCTATAGAACCAGTGCAGTGCCTGTCATGGTGCAAGACATCACGATGTCCCATTTATTTTTTGTCTGTTTGGGTTTTCTTCGTGTGAACTTCCCTCCGTCGAGGCGTTGGTTACATTACGTCCCAGCCGTGCTGCGAGAACCCGACGCGCGAAGCCATCGGGCCGTGCTGCTTCAACCCTGGGAATTGGTGAGACGAGATGTGAGAGGTGCTCTCCAGAGGTGGGGAATGTTTATGCTGTTGAGGGAAGAAGAATATCTGATAGATTTGGGTCATGGTCTGAGGCATGTAAATTACCGTGCAACTGATGAAGTGCGTTATTTATATCCTTATTGTATTTGCTTTCATCATCTCTTATGACAGAGAAACGAACATTGTCTCTATATTTTCTGCGTCTCTTTGCTGGGTTTTTGTTAAATCTATGGCTTTGTCTGAAAATGTTTGGTTCGATGGACATGGCTTGGGTTTTAATTCGCTCCGAGGAGGACGTCCAGTTCTTTAAATGTCTGTTTCCCTCTCTAAGGACGTGTGTGTGTTGAAGTCATGGTGTCTTAGCTGTGGTATTATAAAAATAACGTGTGTCTTCAGCTTTTATGAATAATCTAACAAGCAGTGCGAATGATACCCCGGCACGATCGCTCATCACAATGGGATGGATTCTAAGCTCTGATGCATCATGTATGGATGACCGGTCTAATGAGAGAATAAACGTCCGTCCAAGAAAACGAGCGGTGAACTGGAGAGAAGTACTCACAATTTATTCCCCCATTTTCTGATGGAAGGGTTTTGGAGTCACCAGCTGTCTCTGAGACCGAAAGCTATTTATCTTATTGATTTAGCTTCTCCTGCGGAGTTCCAAGTTATGGGATTATTTGTGGCGCCGCGCCCCGTCTGAGCGCGGGGTTCGTGACAGTGATCGGTAAGTGAAAAGGATGCGAGTTGGATTGCAAATACATTGTCATGTGTTTTGATTGCTCTGCAGCTATGCTTAACTAATTAATTCAATCGAAACTGGAAATTTAATGATGGTTATTTTATTTTTATTTTTATTTTTATTTTATTTTATTTTATTTTATTTTATTTTATTTTATTTTATTTTATTTAATTTTAATTTTAATTTTAATTTTAATTTTAATTTTAATTTTAATTTTAATTTTAATTTTTATTTTTATTTTTATTTTTATTTTTCGTTCGCGACCATGATCGGTGAATTAAAAGGATAGGAGTTGGATTCCAACTGCATTGTCATGTGTTTTGATCACTCTGCAGCTATGCTTTACTTATTTATTCATTTGAAAATTGCATTTTAATGACGGCTATTTTTGTTTTTATTTTTATTTTTATTTTTATTTTTATTTTTATTTTTATTTTTATTTTTATTTTTATTTTTATTTTTATTTTTATTTTTATTTTTATTTTTATTTTTATTTTTATTTTTATTTTTATTTTTATTTATTTATTTATTCATTTATTTATTTATCTATCTATTTATTTATTTATCTATTTATTTATTTCAATGTATCTATTTATTTATTGGGAGTGAGAGTTGGCAGGTCATCACAAGTCATGGCTTCCAGAATGGCCATTCACTTGCAGGGAGGGGGATCGCATATGAAAGAGAGGCAATATAGTGTCTCCAGTGAACCTCCGGCATGTATTTAGACTTTGGGAGGAACCGGGAGAACCACGAGGAGCCCCAATTTTGGCGAACATGGAGATTCCACACAGAAAGGCCCCCCCTGTTGTGACTGAACCAGGGACCTCTTTGCTGTGAAGCAGAAGCGCTAGCCACCGGGCCGCCCCTAATCAAACTATTTCCATTTTACATGGCACACCAGCAAGATAACAACAGGAACCCTAATGAGACACAAATGAAATGCAACAAGATCAACTTTCAAATCAGGATGAAACTAGTTTACATGAGTTAAAAAAACAGTTACATCTTAATTAGACACCAAGACGGTGTAATTACAAATCACATTTAACATCCTTTGGGATGTTTTGATTAAAGGGCCAGTCTTTATCTCAAATTAGACAAAAACCAAGCAATATATTCAGTATTACAGCAAGAATAAACACAGATGTACTCTAATTAGACTGCATAATGCCATTACTAGGAACCGTCATGTTTGACTGCACGGTGACTGGATGCATTTTTAAAATATCATACCAATATTATATCATATTATACCATTTTACACCATATCATACCACATTGTACCAATATTATACTAATATCATATCATGTTACACCACATCATACCATATCTGACCAATATTATACAATGATAAACCATGATACGCATATCATACCATATTAGACTAATACTTTACTAATATACTATGTTAAACCATATTATACCAACAGTATATTAATGTTATACAATACCATACTAATATTATAACATGTTTCATCTTATCATACCATATCTTACCAATATCATCCAATCCAACCTTGATACATCATATTGTACCATATTACACACATAATATACCAATATTCTAAGAAACAATAATGTATACTTTATTAATTAATAAAAAGGCATTTTGTGTATTCAACCTATTATGGATGAACCATGAGCAGCAGAATGCTGTCAGGCAATCAGGATCTTCCTCAACAACACTTTGACACATTTGGAAGAACCACATATTAAACCAGTGTTCATTGTAAAGGAGTGTTCATTTCCAAGGACGCCCCGCTGCCCCTTACATTTTGGAGATGCCGGGGATTGAACCCGGGGCCTCATACATGCGAAGCATGCGCTCTACCACTGAGCTACATCCCCGTTGGTGTCAAATCCCATCCTACCAATATTCTCACATTTCATACCATATATCAACAATATTATGTAATAATAAACCATCAAACGCCATATCGTACCATATCATACCGGTACCGGTATGGTGCAGTGTGTGCTTGTGCCTGTTGTAGTAATAGTACATTGCGTGCTGTAGTATGAGTGCAGTACTTGTATAGTGCCTGTTATAGTACTTGTGTAGTGCCTGCAATAGTACTAGAAGTGTCTGCTATAGTACCACTGCAGTGCCAATACAAATATAGCACGTGTTAAAGTGTTAGTGCAGTGCCTGCTAATGTACTGTTGTTGTGTCTGCTGTAATGCTAGTGCAGTGCATACTCCAGTGACCGGTACTGGTGCATTGCCCACCACAGTACTGCTGCAGTACCTGCTACAGTACAAAAACAGTGTCCGCTATAGTACATGTGCGGTGACTGCTATGGTACAAGTATAGTGCATGCTACTGTGGTTGTGCATTGCCTGCTGTAGTACTAGAGCAGTACCTGCTATCATACCAGTACACTACCTGCTATGGTACAAGTATGGTGCATGCTACTGTGGTTGTGCAGTGCCTGCTGTAGTACTAGAGTGGTACCTGCTATCGTACAAATATATTGCCTTTTATAGTACAAATGTGATGCCTGCAAGAGTAGTGGTGCAGAATCTACTACAGCACTGGTGCTGTGCCAGCTTTAGTACAAGTGCTGTACCAGCTCTAGTACAAGTGTGGTGCTGGTTACAGCAGGAGTGCAGCGCCTGCTGTGGTACTCCTGCAGCGTCTGCTATAGTACAAGTACTGCGCCTGCTATAATACAAGTGTGATGCCTGCTACAGTAGTAGTGTAGTGCCTGCTCTAGTACCCGTGCAGCGCCTGCTATAATACAAGTACTATGCCAGCTATAGTACAAGTGTTGTGCCTGCAACAGTACTCGTGCAGCGCCTGCTATATTGCGAGTACAGTGCTGCTGTCGTAGTCGTGCAGCGCCTGCTAGAGTACTATTGCAGTCCCGCATCTATCCCTGTTCGATGTACTTATACAGATTGCATTCATTGCACAGAGTAATACAATATACTTCATCCCATTGGTTTTTAAAGTATTTCACCGTGTAAATCTCAAAATACCTTTGAGGAACAAAGTTTGAACAACAAATGAAATCAGAAAGCAGCCTCATATCATCGCTGTGACTCAGAAGAGACCAAATAACTAACAAAGCTCTGCTCTGGGATTTTTTTTTCTGAAACTCTGCGAAAAAATTCTTTCAACTCCCCAGAGTGAGAGCGTCGGTATTGTATTTTGATCAAATCAAACGATTCACTGGATAAATAGTGAAACACCATTTCACCGTTCAACCCCCCCCCCCCCGGAGCTGAGCGAAGCCTCCCTGAAGAGACCCGACTCACACTCTGCTCCGATCAATAGCGGGGATGCATCTTTATTTCCCACGTTTTCCAATCCGTCTGGAGGACGGGTGCCGCAGAACGAAGCGAAAAACCATCCACATTCCCACCGAGGCACTAATGAGAGGAGAAGATAGAAATCGTGGCTAACCTTCAACAAGATCAACGCAGGCTACGGCCACATGGGACGGGGTTTGGATTTGGATACTTGCTGAAGGCGGCGCTGCGGCGCAGCGGTTAGCGCTTCCATCTCACAGCAATAAAGTCCTTGGTTGGATTTCAGCAACAGACTCCTTTCTGTGTGGAGTCTCTGTGTCTGCGTGGGGTTCCACCAGGTTCTCTCCAAAGTCCAAAACCATGCAGGAGGTTCACTGGAGACCACAAGTTGTTCATGTAAGTGAATGGTTGTATGTGCAGAGATGATAGAGTGAACTCAACGCCCGGGGCTCCGTTGTGTCCACATCTCAACATCTTGCCATCTCCTGGTCAGATGCTTTCTAAAGTCTCGATCATGGACGCGATTCCCACGGTTTTCCCCAGAGTTCAGTGATCGTATTCTTGCGTACAAAAAAGGTATTTGAGGATCCAGCCTGGAGAACCACCCTGAACCTCAGGGCTTCAGAACATGCACTTTTGCACAACTCATTTCTCCCGCAGAAGACGTCGGTTTTGAGATGGTGCTACGATATTAACTTTTCACAGGTATGCATTTATAATACAGCAATAACACGGGTCCGACTGTCGATTTTTAATAATTTAATGGAGGTGGGGGGGTATTTGGCAGCTTCTACCTAGTTAATATTACATCATTAACAAAGTCAAGGGAATCTCTTGAAACCGGTTCACAAATTGTACCGACTCAAAAATTATATTAAATAAAGATCAAAAGAGTCAACGCCGCTGTGTCTACGCTGGAAGAATCCCCGGTTAAATCTTATTTTTTCCTTCTTTATGCTGATGAGGTGGCCTTTTGTCCCGCTTCTGAAGCTGCTCGGCGAGGATCCGCACACTTTTCGGAAACTCAGCGGAATCAAACGAGAGGTCGGGGATTCGGGTTTTCACGAAGTGGGTATTGAGATGAAAAGAAATGCTTAGGGGTCGTGACGGATCAGCGTTTCCGGCGGTTTGTCTTCTCTGCATCCACGAGTTTCCACAAGTGTTTGATTGTGTTTGAAGGAAATACAAACCTCCCAGATAAACAAGGGAACCTTCTTCCTCTCCAACCAGAGCTGTCCTTTTTTTACCTGCCTTCCATCTCCTGGCCTCGCTTGACGATTCTCGTAGCGGTATCGAGTGATGTGAGAGTCACGAACGAATCGCTCAAAACTCGTGAGTCGCATTACTGACTCGTAAGTCATGACTCGGCGTCCTTTATTGATTTGTTTACTGATTCACTTGATAAGAACGACGCACGAAAAAAAAGATTCACAAAAGGAACAACTCATGAAAAGAACAACTTGCAAAAAGAAAAACTTGATAGTAGACAGCCCCCTTCACAAAAAGAATGACCCCCTAAAAGCGTTCTCGATTTATATTTGTACAGCTACACTCTGCTTTTAGTTATTTTATTAAAACGTTGCAACTTTATTTCTTACTTTGTTGTATTGTAGTAGAATTGCATTTATAATTACATTTATTTTGGAGAAAAAAAAATAACTGTTGATGACTCGGTGACTCAAAGAACCCCAAAAATTGGTGACTGACACAGAGACTCAAATGAGTCAAAAAACAAATTATCTTTGGTTTCTGACTCAGTGACTCAGAGGACTCTTTGGTTACTGTCCCGGTGACTCAAATGACTCAAACCCTCATCGCCTTGGATGACTGACTCAAATGAACCAAAAACCTGATTTCCCTTTGGTGAGTGACTCAGTCACCCAGACAACTCAAAACCTGTCTCTCTTTGGTGAATGAATCTGTTACTCAAATGACTCAGAAACCTGATCCTCTTTGGAGACTGGCTGAGTGACTCAAATGACTCGAACCTTCTTCATCCGAGGTGATTGACTCAGTGAATCAAATGAATCAAATGCCCGATTTCCATCTTGTGAGTGACTCAGTCACTCAAACAACTGAAAAACCAAATTCTCCTTGGTGACTTACTCAGAGACTCAAATGTCTCAAAAACCCGACTCTTTGGTGACTGACTCAGTGACTAAAAATACTCAAAAACCCGATTCCATTTGGTGAGTGACTCGATAACCAAAACAACTCTAAACCTGGCTCTCTTTGGTGAATGACACAGTGATTCAGACGAATCCAAAAACAAATTATCTTTGGTTACTGGCTCAGTGACTCAGAGGACTCAAAAACAGACACTTTGGTGACTGTCTCGGTCACTCACATGACTCAAAAACCTGATCCTCCTTGGAGACCAGCACAGTGACTCAAATGACTCAAAACCTCTTCGCCTTAGGTGATTGGCTCAGTGGTTCAAATGAATCAAAACCCGATTTCCCTTTGGTGATTGACCAGGTGACTCAAATGACCCAAAAACATGACTCTTTGGTACAGACTCAGTGACTCAAATGACTCAGAAACACGACTCTTTGGTGACCGACTCAGTGAATCAAATGACTGAAAAAACCAACTCTTTGGTGACCGACTCAGTGAATCAAATTAGTTCAAGACCGGATTCCCTTTGGTGAGTGACTCATATTTACTCGAGGCAGTAAGAAGAATCCAGTTTCCCTCTTCCTCTCCTCGATTTCCATATATCTCTCCTCCCCAGCCCCTTGGGAGTCGGGGACCATATTCCTCCTCTCTGATCTGCAGCAGCAGGGCGCCTGCCAGATTAGCGCCCAAGTAGCTCCACTCGGAATTTCCCGCGTCCTACGCCACCCCCAGAACTCGCCATCGCCCGTCCACAGACCGCCGACCGGCGCAACATCTGCTTTTAATTGCACCGGCGGCCATGAATCGTAGGGCGCCAGATGCCCCGCACACACGGCAGGAAGCGACCTGCGTTATGTGACTTTGCATTTTTCATGACTTCTGGATCCGCGGGGGGGGGACATGTGATCTTGGATGCACACATAGTCATAGTTAAAAATAATAGCTTCATATGCTGCATCTTTACTAGCGCTAGTATCTCTTCGTGGACTGCGTGTTTCTGTGTGTGTGTGTGTGTGTGTGTGTGTGTGTGTGTGTGTGTGTGTGTGTGTGTGTGTGTGTGTGTGTGGCGGCCTACCGAGAGAGAAGCCCGGCACCCATGTATTATTCATGGCGCCGGCGGTGGGGGGGCAGTAAACTGACATAAAGGGAAAATGTGCTTATTTGATATGAGCCTGAAGGAGCTGCCCCCACTTTAAGCGGTGATGGACGATGGGGCACACCAGGCTTTGCGAGAGACAAGCATAAAACACACACACACACACACACTCTGACACGATCGGGGGGGGGGCAGAGGGGGCGGACACCCTCTCTTTGTTTAAAAATAGGCTTAAGACCTTTCTTTTTGAGATTCTCAAGCTAGCACCCTGGTTATGCTGCTGAGGGACATCCCATGATGCACCTCTCTATCGACTGCAGCGTCTCGCCAGTCGTCCGTCATTGGAATCCATTCCCTGAAACTTATTATGGTGTCATTTCAGCTGCCGGCATGTAAATGTTAGCACTATTATTATTCGTAACAAACCCCTCCGCTGTCTCTATCACAGCCTCGTATTTCTCTTTCTACCCCAACTGGTCGAGGCAGAAGGCCGCCCACGGATGCAAATAACATTTTAAAAAAATCACATATTCATCCATTTATCCTGTAAAGAGGGACATGATGGGGCTACAGGTGTCCAATTGATTATTATTATTATTATTTCATTGTTATGAACATCCTGCATGTTATCAGACTGTGGGGAGAAACCGGAGGAATCCCGCGCAGATAGTTAGCTAACTCCAGACTTCTTTTGGTCCAGATTCTAGATGTTCCTCTGCGAGCCCTGGAAACCCCTCTGAGGTGGCGCAGGCCAGAAGAGCTCGGAGCTCTTGGTCGTTCCCATTCTCTCATTGCTTCTGTCCATTTCATCCCAGGAAAACATCTGAACAGCGAGCAGCATAGATTTAAAAAATGGTGCAAGAAGTATCTGGCAAGGGGCGTGGCTTACGCGTTCCACCAATCACGAAGCACCTATGAGTTCCAAAGGAGCTGTGAAAAGGCCGTAGTAGTAGGAACTTAAAGCGTTCTAGAAGCTGGACGTCCATGGTTCCTGGTTCTTCTGTTGTCCAGATGCACCAAAGAAACATCCTGAGAAGGTCCAGTGGGAAAGGGGCTGAAAGGCCTCTCGCCAAAAGCAACATGGATGGAGGTCAGGACCGAGTTCTGCGCCGGAATCCGTAATTTGGCTTGAACGCTGAACTCGCAGCAAGCAGTCCTTCAAATTCCTTGTTTAGGATCTAATCCCTTCACCGCCGAGCGACGAGAGGCCATTTGGACCCGCTTATCCCGTTATTAAAGTAAACGATGGAACGAGCAACAAATCCGTCAAAGTAAGACGCAGTAAACTGACATGATTTGCTAAACAAACACACGCACACACACACACACACACAAACACCGGGCATAAACACAGGCAAGTGTGAACGCGGCCGCCGTCTGATAACAAACAAATTTTAATTATATTATTTTACAGTTTGTTAGGCAGGCCGTCTCCGAGTCCGACGCTCAGACTGTAATTGTTTTTGATGTATTCATTCATTCATCCACTTGCGCCGGGAAGCGGCTAGACGGCGCAAGGAGCCGGGCGTAATCAGCGTAATGAGCGGCGCGCGCAAACCAACCGCGCCCCGGTTCCAATCCATCATGGCCGCCATTATTGCTCCAGATGGACGGCGTCTACCTTAAAGGAATGGTTTGCCGGCAACGTGTGAAGCATTTTGATCGTCTGCGGCCAAAATAAACCGTCTGCTTAACAAGGGAGCGTTATATTCTGCTAAGAGGAGATCATTGAGCCTGAAGCACCGGGGCTGAGAGGTCCATTCAGTGGAGGTGGAAGGAGGGATGGAGCAGCAGCGGCGTGTCATCACTCGACAATGGTTACCACGATGACCACTCTCCCCCGATTGGGCCGGTTAAAGATAAGAGGTTTGAAGAAGTTCATCAGATGTGATGGAGCGTCAGAGGGAAGGTCTCGGCACCCGTGATGGATTCGACCGGGTTCGGTGAAGGCTCCTACGAGGCTTGGAGGCGCAGTGGTTAGCGATTCTGCCGCACAGCAAGAAAGTCCCTGGATCGATTCCCACAGGAAGCCTTTCTGGTCGGAGTCTCCATGTCTTCTCAGTGTCTGCGTGGGGTTCCTCCTCGTTCCTCCAACAGTCCAAAAACATTCATTAGAGATCCTTCTTTGTCAAGACTCTCGCCCAATGACAGCTGGGATAGACACCCCCCCCCACCCATTAGCCTATCTTTAGGATAAGTAGTTTGGCTAATGAAGGAATGGATGAATAAATGTTGCTAAATGGAAGTATTTTATTATGGCTTTAAATCCATTCCAAGCTCAGGCTACATTGAGTTAAGGCTGTTTTTGTAAAAACAGCACCCTGGTGACCTTTGGCCATCCAGACGTTAAAAGTTCTCACTTTTATCCAATCAGAAATGAGGGTGAAATGATGATACGTGAATGGTTCATATTTATCCCTTACATAACCCGCTGAGTGAGGATTGGAGGAAAATGGCAAGCTAATCTGATCCCGACTCCAAGTCTGTGGGAATAGTTAGCTCTCCAATATAATCTGATGGACCAACAGGAAACAGAGTGCAGTGAGAAGAAGCATACAACTCCAGGGAAAGTAGGAATACAAAGACTCAGGTGACTCATGAGGGTTCTTGAATAAGGGGATCCTTTTATTCTGTCGCTCGACATGAAACCGCTAAGACAGGAACTGCAGAGGGGGCGTTTCCTTGGGAACGGAAATACACTGGGTGATCAGAGCGGGGGCAAACGAGGACAATCACACAAGGGGGCTCACACACGAGGAATGCCTGCGGGACAAACTGGTACAGAGGCGAGAATCACATGAAAACTAAAGCCGTAAGTCCATACCTGCAGGCGCGAACTTGAAACTTTGCTCGCTTTATAACAGCGTTATTACTCATCCGCTGATCCCCTGTGAGCGCCATTTTTGGAAAATGTGAGGAAAATTCTCATCTCCCTGAGGGCGGCGGTATGCCGACGAATGATTGACAGACCCGGGGCTCGTTTGCAAATGGCATCACGCCGCAGGGATCTGATCGCGCTGATATAGAAAGGATACTTTGATACTGAGACAAGCCAACACGGCAAAATCCACATGAATCCAGGTACGTCGCCAAGATTTAATTGGTTCAAAGGTTACAACGTGTTCGGGCGATCTGAGAGATTACTGGCTGTGAAACAGGCCCGGGCTGCAGCCTTGTTCCTCTCTTCCCCGTGTCCTCCTCCCGTTGGAGGTTGGATAGTTCGCGAAGGTTTACCCCTGCTTCCTGGTGCTCAGGTCCAGAGAGTGGTCAGCACACATCCTGTGTTTAAAGGAACAACACCTACTGCCTCCACGACACCTTTGACACGTGACCTAGAGTACACGAGCAGATCCTGTAGCTTCCTGACTCCTTGTGCTAAATTTTTGATGTCCCTCCAACCCCTGACCTGATCCTGTGCTGCATACCTCTGAAGTTGCTCTGTGAGGATCCGGGCAATGTTTGTAACCTCTGCGGATCGAACAAGAGGTCGGGGATTCGGATTTAGGGGTCGTGATGAATCCACGAGCCTCCGATCAACACGTGAACCTTCTCCCTCTCCAACAAGAGCTGTCCTTTTTTTTTTACCTGCCTTCCATCTCCTGGCCTCGCTTGACGCTTCCCATAGCAGTATCTCATGATGTGAGAGTCAACGAATCTTTCAAAGCTCGTGAGTCGCATTACTGACTCGTTAGTCACGACTCCTCGTCTTTAGTTACTCGTTTACTGACTCACTTGATAAGAACGACTCACGGAAAAAATGATTCACAAAAAAAGACGCAAAAAGATCGACTCATGAAAAGAACAACTCGCAAAAAAGAACAACTTGATAGCAGACATTACCCCTTCACAAGAACAATGATCCACTTAAAGAGTTCCCGATTTATATTTGCACAGCTGTGGTAAATGGTCTCAAGTCTGCGGAGGTTCTCAGTCATCCAGGTCATGGCGAATTCTTGTCGAAATCTTCTTGTCGTGGCGACTGGACTTGAATTTCTTCACTTGAAGAACCCTCATCCAAAGAGCAACTTCAGTTCTAATGTCCTGTGGGGAGTTTCCGAGTATGGCTGCCAGGGTTGTGGGCGGGTCTAGGTTATGGTGGCTTGTTACATAAATGGAAGAGTTGATCGGCAGAAACTAGTTTGAAGGGGGTTGTTTGGTTTCGTTCGTTTGGGACAAAGGAGCAAATGGTCTCAACTTATATAGTGCTGTCACCTCGCACTTCCAATGGAGGCAGCGCTTACAAGACCATCAGGAGGAACTTGGGGTTCAGTGTGTTCCAGAAGGACGCATGCAGACAGGAAGAGCAGGAGATTGACCCGACAACCTTCCATTTGGAGAGACACCCAGTCTACCAACCGAGCCACAGCCGCCTCTTTCCGATACAGGAAGATCCTGACTGCCTCCCCCACTTCCTTGTCAGACTACCTGCCGACGCTAAGCCTCTGGCTCCTTACCTAGTTCACGCAAGAAGATCCAGGACGATCCTGACTCTTGGTGCTACGTTGTTGACGTCCTTCCAGTCCCTGAACCCCCTCCGCTACATACCCCGTATACAGGAAGACCCTGACAGCCTCCGCCTGCCTACCTATGCGACACTTGTGGCGCTTAACCTTGGTTACACCACCTTGTGCCCCAGTAGGTATTTCAAACGGGCCAAATAACCACGTAGTACCGAAGGATATCCATGGACAGCCTGCATGAGTCCTGTTTTAGGTCCAAACCAATTTACCTATGTACCTTAAAACCATCTAGCCCTCGCCGTGGAGAGTAAAGTAAGAATTTCATTGCGCAGGGAAACACGTTTCCTCGTTCGCGTTCGACAATAAAACACTTTTAATCCTTGAAAATAATGAATGTCAAACATCGACACCAGGAGTTTCACATTTGCCCTCGGCGTGGAACAACACGTCCACGTCCGGAGCCTTGAATGAAGACCGAAGCGATTTGGATGAATAATGCAATCTAAGCCACGTCAATCACGGGCAGACTTTGGCCGATCTGATATGCTATTCCGCACATCTCGCATTTGATTGGCCGTCCGAGCCAAGCAATACACGTCGCGTCTCGCGTGTGATCATTACCGCCCCGACCCTGAAGGCGCCGGCGCTCCCGTCCCTCCCAGGCCTCAGACCGAAGCGGCAGGCCTTGAGTTTTCCTCGGTCTCCAGACAGAAAGGGAACAATCGCGCGATTTTACGAGATCGTAAAATCTTGATGACATATCTAATTAGGGTCTAATAGAAAGGGAAAAAGAAAAATATCATCAATAAAATAAAGTCCTCCAAACCTTCTGTTGAATTATCCCTTGCCAATTACCTCCGCGATGACTGGGACGTCGACGCACCAGCATACAAAGCATGTTTGCCTCCAAGCTCCGCCCCCACGGCGGCACGTTAGCACGGAAATGTTGTGCGACGCGGAAGCAACGAAGGCACGTTTACCTTTCTTGGTCTCCGCCAATCCGGCTATTTTTAACCGGGGAGATAATTTGATTGCGGAGTGAAAGCTCAGGCTGGAAGATGACGGCGAGGCTTTTATTTATTTATTTATTTAATCATTTAGTTATTTATTTTGCGGTTTTGCATTCAAGTACTGGACTTTTTTTGGGGGGGGGGCGGGTGGCCTCTATTCTCACAGCGACGTCCTAGCGATGCCCCCAGTGATGACGGTATCCTATTGGAAGGTTGGCGTCTCGATTCCTCGAGTCCCCCCTGTTGCTCCCGACCGCCCGGTCAGCGCGATGTAAGAAGAGACGGTTTACCAAGGGGTTCACGCGTTGATATTCAAACCGTCACGTAGAAAATGAGTGTCAGGAGGCGACTAGCAGTCCATAGGAAATCAAACACAGTCGAACCTCGGCTAATCACAAACAGAGTTTCTGATCAAATTTTGAATCGCGCTGCGAACAAGCCTCGGTGCTCGAACACGCAAACAAACAAACTCTCAGGCTTTCAGCGTTGTGTAGCGTCGCAGCAGCTGTGCGTGCCACTCCGCGTTGTTGACATAGTTCGTTGTTGTGTTCGACTGCTTTTTTCAGTAAGCTAGCCCTCATTATAGCTTCCAAAAAAAAGCTAACAGTGCTAATGCCAGGGGTGTTAAAAGAAGTTAAGAATTCCAGTCGATCTGAAGAAGGGAATAATAGCTTAACTTGAGAGCGCCAAACACTACGACACGGCTAATCTGTACGATCCTGAAGGAGTAAGATGAGCTAAAGATGGCTAATGTGGCTAAAAGGGCGGCTATGCTAATGAAACAAAGACCTCGAGTCTTAGAAGAAGTAAAAAAGTGATTGTTAGCTTGGATGAATGAAAGACAGCTTGTTGGAGATGGCGTTAGCATTAGCGAGGGTCTGTTTGCGAGAAAACAGAGAAGGAAACAGTGAGGACAAGAAGAGAAAGAACACCAGAAACTCTATACAATAACTTTAACTTTATTATTTAATTTGAGCTTGTCACTGTCTTGTCCTTGCATGTCTCGCCGCTGCTGCAAAACAATTTCCCAATCATGGGCTCGTTAAAGTACATCTCATCTCATCTCTCATCATCTCAGAAACACAGCAATAATCAGGATCATCTTCAACTCCTTTCTGCATCTTTGCCACAAATAAACCCATCAAAAAGCTTCTCAAGGGTGCCGGATGTTTTCGGGGCTGGAGAACGGATCAATGGGATTTGCATTGATCTCGATGGGAAGCATTGATTTGGTTTGTGAACATTTCGGAGTCAAAGAATGAATTAAATCCGGAAGCCGAGCTTCGACTGTGTGTTGTTTAAACGTGAGAAATTCATTCACTCATTAGCTACAAGGCTTATCATGCACTCATGGCTGCAGGGGGGGGCGTCTGGAACCAATCCTAGCTGCAATAGGGCGAGAGGCGGGGTTCGGCCTGGCTCGAGAAACACACACACAAACACACACACGCAAACACACACACACCCGAGAGGTGATGTGTGGTGTGTATGACACTTCAAACTCACGGCTGCACTTCAAACACAGTTTAAGAGCCGCCTCTGCCCGTCACCGTGGATGTGGAGGATAACCGTTCCCATGGCGATGTCAGATTTCGCGGGGGGTGGTCGTCAGTGACCTGAGAGGTGTGTGTATGACGGAGAGATAAGACACACCTCTTATTATGGGATGCAGTGCGTCCGGCGGTACCGTTCCGCCTGAACTGGATCTGGCAGTGTATTAATCTGCGTGGGCTAATCGCCATGGCGATAGAAACAAAATCCTGTCATGGACTTTGCCGCGCAGAACGGCAAATCGAGCGTCTCCCCGCTCGGATGCCGCAACTATATTTAGGTCAAACAAACTGGAGGGAAGCAGACGCCACGGAGGTGCTTGACGAAAAAGAAGCGGGTCAGAAGTCACGGGAAGAAAGTTAGCAAAAAGATGTTCATCACCTTCTCATAGGAGGTTCTGAACACGGGTTCGTTCGAACCCCAGGGGTTCGGTGAGTCAGTCTCAGGGGTTCGGCGGAGGTCAAGGCCATCATTGGCTGCAGGTGATCACGCTACAGTGATGTTGATGCGCCGTTCATTTTGTGCACCGGCAAAACTTATACCGTGAGATCCAAAACTGCGGATTTTTATTCTAGGTGGCAGAAATATTGAGGAGTTTTCAGTTCGACTAACCCTCTTTTAATAGATCAATTGTTATTTTATCAAAGATACCACTTCTTTCAGTCATGTAAGCAAAATTATTTTCAAGAAATTATTGAAAAAAAATTTCAGGGGGAGGGAAATAAAACTACTCCATACTAGCCGTGTCGGGCAAAGTTGTCGGATGAGTGTGTTCGACATGAATTTAAATGTCAAGCGGAAGGTGAGGCATCACTTCTTTTCATCATATAAGCAAAATAAATATCAAGAAATGATTCCAAAGAAAGTTTTTGGGGAGGGAAATAAAACAAAAACTAGTTAAAACTTAACAATAATCGAAAGATACGTAGTAATTTTGCATAATATCGGGTTTTATTAAAAAATTCTGCATTTTTGAACCCCAGTATCATATAAATGGAACAAAATGTTATTTAACAGTGCATAAAAACATAAACTACAAATATTTTGTGGGTTGAAAAGGATGCAATTAATTTTTTTTTTTTTTTTTTATTCAGAGTTCTGTTTTTTTTTAAAGAAAATAACATTTTTTTAAACCGTAAATGAAAAATCTGAATTTTTGGAACCCAATGTATATACCTATGAATTTGAAAAAAAATCACATTTTATTTTTTCCTATTAAGATGGGTTGGGTGAATGCGTATATGAAACTGCTGCGGTTCAGAACCTCCAACAAGGTTAAGAACCACTGTCATAGGATGATAGATTCAGTCGCAGCTATCAGTGTTTTTTTTTTTTTTAATGCAGCGGTTTTACAATCCGTGCTGCGGTGGTTCGCAATTCCACCTCCGAGCAAGAAGGTCCCTGGTTCAATTCCGACACGGACGCCTCTTTGCGCCGCTACATGCCACTTGCAAGGTCCCATCACAAGCCGCCTAATTCGCGAATGAATCAGACGCAGAGGAGTGTGTGCACACGCCGCGGAAAGAACGTCGTGAAGGTGAAGCGCCAAACGCCGACTCCTCATCCCGGGATGAATGAGCGGTTAGAGTCGGGATGAGGAGATAACCGGGAGGCCCGGCAGAGAAAGAGAAAAAAAAGGAGAATGGATTATGCACCACTTGATTTGACGTGAGTGAATGAAAGGACGGGCGTTGCGCTCGCTGTGCCGGGGCGAAAGAAAAAAAAAAAATCGTGATGAAATTGACTTTGCTTTGCTGTAACCAAGTTTCCCCGGCGACGATAATTTTTTTATTTTTTGGGGGGGCCTAATTGCCGCCGGTGGCTAAATCCTATCCATTTGCATCGATCTTCTTTGAAGAGAGATGCAGATGAGCTTAACGAGTGCGCTAATTATGCTCGCTCGACGTGGGGAGCCTGCTGCAGCAGCGACTGCGTGCATGTGTGTGGGTGCGTGTGTGTGTGGGTGCGTGTGTTGGCATATGTGCAAGCTGGCGCCTCTCTTGTTATTTACATATATGCTAGCAGGTATGTGCTGCAGGAGCGCGACCCTAAAACATCTTCAATATCTTCCATGCACAATGCATCCCTTTGTGTGTTTGTGCACCTGCGTCCGTTGCGGCCCAGTGAATGTGCGTGTGTGTGTGTGTGTGTGTGTGTGCGTGTGTGTGTGTGTGTGTGTGTGTGTTGGCATGTGTGCCAGCCCCAAGCCTTGTGTCATTTACATGCAAGCTAGCGCATACATACTGCAGACTGTAAAACATCTACAGGACTGTATCTACCACGCTATTATCGGTAAACACACACATCCCACTGAGTGTTTTGTACATGTTTGGTCCAATATGTGCACGTTTGTGTGTCGGCAAATATGGAAGCCTGCGCCTCATTTGTTGTTTACACACATGCTAGCAGCTACATGCTACAGGAGAGCAACTCTAAAACATCTACAGGACAATATCTACCATGCTAGCTTAGGTAAAAAGACACATACCGTTGTGCGTGTTTGTGCATCAGTGTCCCTTTCGATCCAGCAAATGTGTGTGTGTGTTTGTCTGTGTGTGTGTGTGTGTGTGCCAGTATATGTTCAGGATTGTGCTTCGCTTGTTGTTTACATATAAGCTAACATGTAGGTGCTACAGACAAGCAACAGTTAAGAGAGCTGAAAACAACTACAGGACAATAGCTTCCATGCTAACACGGGTAAAGAGATTCTTCTTGTAGTGTGTTTGTGTACCTGTGTCTGTTTTTTGGCACAGCGAATGTGTGTTTCGTGTGTGTGTGTGTGTGTGTGTGTGTGTGTGTGTGTGTTAGCATATATGCAAGCATTGGTTGTTGTTTACCAATAAGGTAGCAGGTACACACTGCAGGACAGTGACAGTAAAACATCTACGGGACAATATCTTCCATGCTAGCGTAGGTAAAAAGAGACATTTCATTGTGTGTGTCTGTGCACCGGTGTCCCTTTCGGTCCAGCGAATGTGTGTGTGTGTGTGTGTGTGACTGGTGTTGTCTCCGCGGGTGCCCGTTAGCCCGGCCACTTGGACGAAATGTCACTGGACAGGCCTCGTCTTTTTTGTCTCTCTCAGCATCCCTTCCTGTCCTCCCGCCCAAAGCGATGCGATGACACGGGCGAGTTCCGACGCCGGCGCACAAATTCGTGCATTTCGCTACTAAACATCACGGAGATGCGAAAAGCGCCCTAACAGATGGATAATTGGCCGCGGTTGCAGCTCCTCAAAGCGAGCCGGGGACGGCGGACAGGCGCCCAACCGTCAAAACACATCAAGGTTAACGGAGACTCTCAGAAATGTTGGGTTCTCTGTAAACCTTGTTATCGGGAGAGGGAGCGCGCCACCCGGCACGTGGGGTTTTCGTCGCGCGGACGACTTTTCATCGCTCGTCCCGATTCCGACGTTCGCCCTGCCCCGTCGTGTTTACTCGCTCCGTCAGAGGAATCTCGGCGGATGACAGCTGAGGACATGTTTGACATTTCTGACATTCCGCAATGCAACGTTTCAGGCTGTACCGAGTGTGGCGTATTTCTTCAAAAAAACGCCTTCTTCGACTTGTTGCCAAAGAAAAATCTTTATTTTGATGCTGACAATACAGGCTGCCGCCGCTTTTGTTTGCCTAACATTAAAATTCCAGGCGGAATACAGAAGCATAGCCAGCAGATATACCTTAGCATACTGCTAACAAGGGTGGGAAATTGGATTTTCAAAACAACCCATGGCGGCTCATTAGGCTGCAGGCAGAGACCGATTCTGAGTGGCCATACGTTTATTCCTGTACGTGATGAAGGCTTCCAAGGCAGCTTTTGTTTGTTTTTTAACCCGGATGAGAGCAGTTTTCTGCTGTTGTAGGAGCTCTTTGCAGTTCCAGGAAGTAGTCTGTTCCTCAGTGCATTCAGACAGCAGAGCCAGGAACCGTGGACCTCGGCTTCTAGAAGCTCCTCAGGAGCATCCGGATTTTTGGTGCATCGGGACAGCAAAGGAACTAAGAACCGTGGACGTTCAGGCAGGGTCTTGTTACATTTCCATAGGAACTCATAGGTGCTTGTTGATTGGTCGAACTCTTAAGCCACACCCGCTGATAGGTTCTTCTTGCGGTGCGCCATTTTTAAAAACAATGGCGGCCACTGGTCAGATGTTTTCTCGCGACAGAAACGACAAGAAACGGAGCAACTCAGAGGTCCAAAGCTCTTCTGGCCTGCTGCACCTCAAGGGGGTTTCCAGGGCTCGTAGAGGAACACCAACATTTTGGACCAAAATAAGTGCGGAGTTAGCTAACAGCTAACAGGGTTCTTCACAGTGCACGGAGACCACGGTTATGAACACTGCAAAAGCTTCCACCTCCTCGTTGTCCATGTCCTCTTCCTCTTCTTCTTCTTCTTCTTCAGTGGTTTGTTTCGGAGCCTGGAGCTTGAGGTGCACGTCACACCGCTCACTACCGCGCAGTGATGTGCCATGAGGTTCATGGCTGGTGAGGCACTGACTTTATCACAATCAGATTTAATAACATATGAACCCTTCAGAGTAGCTTACTCACCATTTGATTGGCAGGAGCCGCCACAAGAGTCCCTGGAATCAGGAGCGCCCCCCTAACATGAGGCAGGACAACTGCATGCCTCACTTAGCAGCCGTTTTATGATCGCTCAGTACAAGAAACTAGTAACACACATACAGTTGTTGACAAAAAAAAAACACTACTTATTTGAAATGTAGTTCATGCAGCAAAAGTGATTTAACATTTAAATAGCGACATACAGAGAGACAGCAATCCGGTCTTAGTGCAGCGCATGCCAGCAGTCAGCCGTCATTGCGCAATCTACGTTGAGGCTCAAAAGTCTGCTGCCTCACCGCACGTCTCTTCTCAGTATTTGAACAGTAAACGTGAAAAATACAACGATTTTGAAGAAAAATCATCTAAAAACGGGGAAGTGAAATGAAAAATAACTTTATAGTGCAAATCACTGATAAATATAATTTCACATTTTTTTTCTTTCCAAGATTGGCAAGTGAGGCAGGGCCCCTCCTGCCTCCCCTGACAGCACAGTGGTCTCTCACTACCTGTGGGAATGCAGAAGTAAAATGTTCCCCCCTGGAGGAGGCTACTTCCTGGAACCAAATCTGAGCCAGACAGTCGTTTGAACCTTTCTGTCCGAGAGCAGCTTCAGTCAGAAGGTCCCACAAGGTTAGCGGGAGGTTTCAGGCGGTTGCAGCTGTCGTGGAAATACCCAGATTGCGCGACAGGTGACCAATTCTAATTTGCAGGACGCGTTCACCCGGGTTTAAAGCCGGCCTCGGTTCGGCTCGGATATTTATTCTTATGAAAAGCCGGATATGTCCGTGGGCGGAGGCTCGGCGGCGACCAGGAGGCCGTGACGCAAAGCGGTCTCCGGGCGCCGACCCCACATCTAAACAAGCACATCGTCGAGCCGCGCTGAAGTGAAATGGATGCTGCTGCTGCTGTTGGTCGGAGGTGGTGGAGGGCGGGTGAGGGGGGCTCGAAGCACACAGCTGCTGAGACTTGGAGACAATTTACCGCTTGTCAATGAGAGCAGGATATAGATCCATACGTTACTCGTGCCCTTGCCGTCCCATCTGCTGCGAGCCAGAATGAAAATGACCTGAGTGGGTGTGTGTGTGTGTGTGTGTGTGTGTGGGTGTGGGTGTGTGTGTGCGGATTCCGAGCGCGGCGAGCAGCCGTCCCTCAGCACACAATCCGAAAAGCCCCTGCAGAGCAACGGGGACGCCAGCGTGCAGAGGAGGACAGGGGAACTGCCATTTTTAAAATCAATCCAGGTCAGCTGTGCTACATAAAATCTACAAATAAAAAGATTTGATTTCCACACCATCTTATTATTTATTTATTTATAGAATAATACTTTATTGATCCCACGGGGGGAAATTCATTATATATATTCATGATATATCAAAAAAAAAAATAATATATATATATATATATTACATACTGTTATATATATATTATAATATTATAATATATAATATATATATATATATGTATTACATACTATTATATATATAATATAATATATATTATGTTATTTATTGTTATTTATATCCATTTTTATTTATATATTTATTTTCATTTATTATCTGTATTTTGACAGCAAACGTCTAGGAAATATACAAGGAAGAGAAAATTAGAATAAATGTAAACTCATGTTCACTTGGAAGTGCTCTGAACGCATCGGCCAATCATCTGCTTCCATCTAGCCCTCTCCTCTCACACCGACTAACTTCCTGTCCTCCTCCCATCCATTCATAAATCTTCTCTTTGGTGTTCTTCTTCAAACTCAAATCCTTAGTGGGCCGAAATTTAAAACTGGGACAAAGTCGCAGGCCAACACTGGTATTTACTGAAAAAAATCTTCCTCCAGATATAACAATGAACCTTTTCATTTGGACCCAAACAAGTTTGGCTTCAAAACCGAATATGGAACAAGCAAAGCTTAATACTCTACAATATATGAATTAACATTGCACACATGCAAATTGGAAATTCAAATAAAAAAAAAACAGATCAATGACATTAATTTCTTAAATAAAAATTAAATAAAAATCAAATAAAAATCGTACGCTTCTTTTTTTATTTGCAGCTTCCTGAATTCAATTTCAACAGTAGCCTTTTTTTTCCACAGGCTAATGATAAAGGTAAAAATAAAATAACTGTCTTCTGCCTTCCTTTTAAACATTTTCAGAGGGCTAGCATGGTGCCAGTATTAGCATAAGTGCCAAAACACCAGCATAGCATTCTGGGATTTGTAGTATTAGCGGAACATGCGCTGGAGGCTAGAATAAAAAGGGGCCGGCTCTAACAGTCATTTGGTACGGCTTTGCTGGCCAAATACAATTACACTGCGGCCCAAATGTGGCCCGCAGGCCAGAGTTTGACACCTATATCTGAGACCTCCACCATCTTCACCATCCCTCCTCTGTCCATGTCCAAACCATCTCATAGTGACTTCATCTCCAGAACATCTAACCTCTCCATCCTCCTCACTTCTGAAGAAAACCTCCACATCTTCATCCCTGCTGCCTTCAGTTCTGCCTCCCGTCTTCTCCTCAGCTTCTCCAAACCAGACAACATGGCTGATCTCTCCTTCATCTTCTCCACCTTTTTTTTCATACCCTTTTCTCCACCCATACCGACCTGCTTGCGCACGTTTCTCCACTTCCTCTCCATCGCTCTGGACCGTTGATCCTCGCTACCTAAGCTCCTCCACCTTCTCCGTCTCCTCCCTGCAGCCTCACCGTTCCTCTTGGGTCCCTCACTTTCACACACTTGCACTCTGTCTTGCTAACCTTCACTCCTCCCCTCTCCAGGTCATGCCTCCACCTCTCTAGATGTTGCTCCACCTCACAGTGTCATCTGCAAACACCATAATCTCCGGTGGTTGCCATCTACCTTCATCCATCAGCCTGGCCATCACCAAGAAGGGGCTCAGAGCTGCTCCCTGTATGTATCCTAATGCAGTGATGTCCCCAACCCTCGGGCCGTGGGTCAATTGGTACCGGGACGCTAAGAAAGACTCCAGAACTTACATTATTTCCATTTTATTTATTATCTGATTCTGAACGATTTTGGAAAATGACGGGATTCTCTCCGCCACATCTGTCTATGACTCACTGCTGACGCATGTCAAGGTGCTCGGCCTCGGTCACATATCTTACCGGCATCCGCTACCTCCTGAAAGGGGCTGCGCTGCCCGGTAACACATGGCACGTTACCGCTAAATTGAAACCCCAAAGCTAGCAATATGAACG
>CAAKHD010003841.1:6074-16300 GCA_901007705.1 Fistularia tabacaria
TATCTTGTTTTTGTAGATTTGTCACATGGAGCTGATTTAAAACCACCCTTCATTGTTGTGTGTGTGTGTGTGTGTGTGTGTGTGTGTGTGTGTGTGTGTGTGTGTGTGTGTGTGCGTGAGAGTAGCAAACTCTTACCAGATACTCAAATACGAGTGTGAGGCTCTTGTCAGTGTGGACGATGTCGTGTAACGTCACGATGTTGGCATGTTTGAGATCCTTCAGTAAGGACACTGAACACGAACGACATAAACACTGTTAGGAGACACCTGGATGGGACTGTGAGGAGATCATACCCTCCACTGTGTTATGCAGCTGCAGTTTAAACTTTAACGCCTGAAGATTTGTCTCTATGGGAATAATGATTTGGGAATATTCCTCAAAATTAAAGGAAACAAAGGATAGGACTTTTATGTGTAAACTATCCACTGTAGTAGATAGATCACTGAAATTCCTATATTTACTGTTGGCAATGGCCAATGGCAGGTAATGTGCACCTTAAAAAATATTAAACATGCCTGAGTTTCAAAAACCGTTTTGATAACCCAGAAGGTAGTAGTTGTGATACTTTTAAGTCTGATTGTTTAGACAAACAAGAGATAGAATTGGAGATTTTAAAAAGAAAATTATACATATATTTACATAAAAGTATAACATTCATCTCTTTATAAAGTTGCAAAGTTCCAGTTCATAAAAGCTGGGGGAAATAATAACAAGGTAACAAAAAAAAAAAAAAAAAAAAAAAAAAGCAGCAAATGACCTTCTCTGATGGCAGTGCACGGTGCTCCCTCCTCATGCTCTAGCCGGATCTCCTTCAGTGCCACCAGGTTGTCTGTTAGTTTACTACGTCCTTTAAAAACTGTGGCGTAGGTTCCCTGGACAAAAAAACAAGACGTCCATTCAGTACTTGGTATCGATGGCACGGAGATGAAAACCCCATTTCAAACCTGTATGCAAGTAACATACTCACCTCTCCCAGTTTGTCCAGTTTGATGTATGTTTCTAACTTTCCGAACCCAATCTCCGACTGAGCAAGAAAGAGAGGAACAAATCAGAATTTGAATTAAAACCTCTTGATAAACTTGCATTGTATTTTGCCTTGGTTGGGATGGAAACTTTATTTACAAAGTCTACAAAGGATTTCTCCTTCACAAAATTAGACTGGATTCCTTGGGACGGAGTAAAAGTTGGATAGAAGACACCAACAACTTCCTCAATGGCACTTTCAGTCTGTTTATACATTCAGCAAAACAAAAAGACCCCAACCCTTTCTAACCTGGGCCAAAAGAATTAAATATCAGCAGGCCACAAATTCCATCTGAGGTTTTTGATTTTTGGGACATTTGATGTTTTAGGACCTTTAAAGAAGTATTTTTCTGCCTTTTTTCCTTCTTGACTGTTTTGGTACTGGTGGTTTATACCAAGCTTCAAAATCTTGGTCACATATGCTATTATTTAGTTTTATTTTCAATTCTCTATATTGCTAGGCATATTGCTGACAGTCAAAGAGAAGAAACTAGTGTTTCATTCAATGAAATTCTTAAGGTATTTTCAAAACCTTTACAATTTGAGCTGAGACATTCCTGTACCACTTTTTATTTTGAATCTTACTATATTACCCTTCTGACACTTTTTTTCAAGGATCCACCACAAACCTTTTTAAAGGCATAAGGGTCGAAATTGTTTTGTTTTAAACTGTCCTGCAAAAATGACTTCTTACAGTCAAACTTTTAGACCCATAGAGCCTTGGTTTTAATGAGATACTAATGTAGCTGCTGCAAATATCTGATATCAAGAAAGACAATTACCACAAAGCCAGATAATGCTAAATTTCCTGTAGGGCTTATGTTCATAAATCAATGCATATCGAATACTTATTACAGCGGTATTACTGAGTTAATCTAAAGTTAAATCAGACAATATGATACATATACTGTTTTACTGTCGTTTTTTACTCAGTAAAATAATTTATGCTTTCAAAAAACATGAGAATACCAGCATTACATTTATCTGATTTATATATCAGCACAAACTCTACAAAAAAAAATCTACAATGAATCATGAAAAAATAATCATGAAATGACTTGAACCTATGAAGGAAATTAATTAATCATCTGTGAAAAAATGGCATGAAATTAAAAAATAATTGCCTGAATTATTTCCCAAATTGTTGAAAGTATCAGTTAGAAATGAATGTCAAGTTTCTTTTTTTCCTTTAATCAAGCATAAAGGGAGTTTTAAGGGTGACACTGACACCAAGTGACGTGGCGCTGACGTTGGCAACCTTGTAATAAACACTTCCTTGGTCGTGCAAGCTGAGTGCTCTGATTGGATCCGACAGGCTAAAGGATGGCGTTAAGTGTTTGTAAGTGAAAACATCTTGAGCTCACACTGGCTCCATTTCCACAGTAACCGGCACATGGGGAATCTACCAGTGGAACCCCGAGCAACACAGAGCAATAAAGGTGGCACAAACACAGTGACAGGGGAACACACACTGACCAGCGATGCCCGGCGGGAGCGGCGGCTGAGCGGCTGGTCGAAAGGTGGGCTGCTGAGTTGCAGTTTCTCCAGGTAGCCATCTGGGATTCGGATGTCAGCAGGCAGCGACAGCCGTTTGTTGAGGTCCTGCAAAACACATATAAAAGAACACACGCACACACACGCACACGCACACGCACGCACGTACACGCACACACACACGCACGCACGCACGTACACACACACACACGCACGCACACACACACACACACACACACACACACACACACACACACACACACACACACACACACACACACACACACACACACACACACACACACACACACACACACACACACAAAATTACAGCTCGGAGACAGGTCATAGCTTTCAAGGACATTAAAGGTTGAGCTTATTTGTTCTTGTTTGTGTTTTTTTTATAAACAAAAACAAATAATAGTTGACAATTGATAAACAGTATATCAGCATCATTTATTTATATCCACATAATTTTCCATTTTATCAGAATGGACAGTAATACTGCAAGTTTCTTCTAATACTCTTTGCCAAATTTGGAATCCTATTTCCTGCAGTGAACTCAAACATTTTCAAGAAATGGGAAAACACCTTAAGAAGGCTGACAATTGGTCAATTCAAATCTTTAAAATGTATCCTTAAAAACAAGTGTGCAAGAAATTGTCAAAAACAGCTTAAAATTACCTCATGGTAAATTACCTCAAGTTATAAAACACTTAACTAAACAGGAAATGATCATAAAATAAGATTTCATTCCACAGGGAAAACATTTTTACAGTGTTACAGCAGGAGAGGGATATGTAAATATTGTCAAGAAAAAAGGGAAGAATTAGGCAGTTTTTCTGGAAATGATCTGAATATTAACATAACATCACTGACATATACCCCAAAATAGGCAAGACATTGGTCAAAAATTGATTGAACAATCAGTACAAAATGAGCAGGTTTATAAAAGCAGAAATTGAAGCGGATTACATTATTATTTTATTCCTCATGTTGTGTCAGTACAACAGGATACTGACAACAAAATACCGTGGAGATATTAGAGGCGCTGCATGTGGTCACAATAACGGACACAGTGGGAAAACATTGCTGCTCTCTTGTCGCATGGAACATGCCTCTGCAGATTATCCTCTAAAAAATAAAGGCATTAATAAAGAGCATAGCTCGACTGTGGCTAAATAGCAAACTCCTCGGAAGAAAACTGTACAGAACTGAAGCAAGAATATAAAAACTACCATATCTTATGTGCTTATGATCCATATCTCTAAAATTCCTAATCGTATGTATAATGTAACACAGGTCGTTACATTCCATGCTCTGGATCCAAAACTAATGATGTAATAGAAAACTCTGATGTCATTGATGAACTAAAAAAAAAAAATAAATAAAAAATAAAAAATAAATAAAAATAAAAAAATCAAGGTTGCGTTCGTTCAGGTAAAAATAGCAAGAAAAGCCGTCACATCTGCTTTTCATGTTGTCAGGTAAACTTTAGATTATTGTACAAGCTTTTAAGTTCGACCTCTCGGCAAATACCAACGCTCATCTTCAGTTCACGTCAGCTCTGTTGAGACCGGCTGTCTGAGTTACGACAAGTGAGACTTCATATGCCTGGTTTGATGTTCAATGATGAATCAAAAATTATCTATTGACAGCATTTTTATGTAACTATTTAGTCTTAGAAACATAATCAAAAATGTTTTCAAAGGTATGACAACTTGTAAAGGGAGAAACTGCATGTATCTCTCTCTCTCTCTTTCTTCAACTGCATGGCCTGAATAACTGATGTTCCTTTATGTCGCCGGGGCTGAATACACACAGTCCTATCAAGAGGGAGTGTGATGCTTTTCAACAGTCACACACCACTGACCTTGGTGTAAATCCGATATCTAATCGGCAAAGATTTAACTCTTATTCTCTCACTGGAATATTCTGTTGTAGACTTCTTTTCAATTTCTGATGTTTTCAATACTTTTGTAGAGAATTTTTTTTTTTTTAATAATCTTTTCCCCTCAATATATTCCCTGGATTATTTTCATTATTATGGTTATTTGTATCGGATTACATTAAAAATAATTCAGCAAGAAAGGGGATGGTTTTTTAAATACACATTGAAACTGTACTATCACTGTTACTGCTTTTAATTTCTTTCATTAAAAAGCTGGATTCAGACATAATATATAAGCAGCCGAACACATTTACAATTAAACTTCTTAATTATAGGAGAAAAACAATTTATGTGTCGTGAATCGGACATGATGTTTGCAATACCTTATGAATACTGTGATGTTCATTTCTCCCTATCCCCCAGTCCTAATAGATGGCAGCATGGCAAGTGATATCCCAATGCTTAACCCAAAAATCCACGTCTGGAATTTTTTTTCCTTTACTTCTTCTATCAGAAAAAAGTCCCAAAAGTGGCTACCAACGGTGTTTCTCTCAACACTGATATTTGCCAGGTCTCCCAATGTCTCATACTTTCTCGACAGAAGCAGCAGTGCAAGAACTTCACTGAAAGATAGCCTGAAGCGGGAGCAATCTGAGGATGGTTCCAAAGATCGCTCAACACCAGACTTCATTTTGAGATGTCTCTAACTTTTATTCAAATTCCTAGTTTGTGGTTGCAGTGGGTGCTGACTGATGTATATATGTGATCACTCTGCAGTAATTTGCTGAGTATCTTTGTACACTTGTTTGTTGATGTTTTGAATTGTGAGCCGACCATGCCCCAGAGTTCAGGAATGGCTGGGTTGTAATCCATACTTAATACAGTAAATCTTGTGCGGTTAAGATCCTGATCTGTCAAGTTTGTTTACATTACGCAGAATAGGACTAGAGTAAAAATGAAAGCGTATCAATATTTAGAATCTCTATGAGGTGCTAGAGAGAGACAAAAACTAGGTTGCAGTTTGTCTTCTGGCCTCTTCTCTTCTAACACGGAGTGAAAGATATGACAAGTTCACCCTGCAGACCTTCACAAATTAATAAGGCTTACTTCATCCCCTTTCACAGCTCACAATCCTCAGCCTTAATACCACATTCTGCTTTGAGCCCTCCTTTATTAGGTCTGCTCTGAAATTGCATTGTGAATGATTTAATAATTTTGGGAGCTGTTTTTTTTTCCTTAAAACGATGTATAAATTAAGATGTTATTCTTGATTCAATGTCACTGTTTAGCAAGCAGAGGTCTATTGTGTTTAGCACATTTCTGCATTTTCTACTTTAAAAACCTCATTTTGTTCTAATGATTCCTCCCATGTCAACTTATAATAAATCAAACATCGCCAGTTTAACTGTCAAGTCATTTGTATAATGCTTTTTCTCATGAACTCCTCCTAAAGAAAAAATAAAAGCAAAATACTACAATCTGTTCTAACATTTCAGGTATCGATGGATGATCACACAAATGCTGAGCTTTACACCAAAGAACAACCTGCTTGCCTGCAATGACAGTATGCAGATGTGTAGACAAATGTACAGAGAAAAACAATATAAGACTATTCCTTAAATTGAACTACAGTCAACGCTTGAAAATAATTGTGATATTTATTTGAATGCTTATCACGCAGGCCAACTAATGAGACTCATCTTGAGTGCCTTTCACGACCAACTCTTTGGTGCAAATCCCTTTTTATCACTGAGTGAGCAACAGCAGAGCTTTTGGTAGTGTGTGGTGAATAGTTTAAGAAGCGGTTGGAAAGAAGTATAAAACTCAATGTTTCATATACATACTTATTTATAATACTTCGAGGTATGTTGGAAATATTTAACTGAAGAAACAACCAGATTCGGGAACTTTGGGTTCAGCTGCTTTCCACAAAAATAGTGCAATCATAGTAAATTTGGGAAAAGGGCTTCAGCGACACATGCGATGGGAGATTTGCAATGCAGACGTCTGCAGTCATTAAGGGGAAGAGCAATGTTGACAGTTCGAGAGCGCAGAACAAATCTGATTCCAAATAATGTTTGGATGAAGTAACTAGATTAGACAGGCTGTGTCCATGATTAAAAGAGGAAGATCAGGAAACGTGGATGTACTTGTTGAATTTCTTGGTGAGTATGATGGATTATATATGTTATGGGAAAGACACATATCTAACTGATCCAAGGCCAAGTGAAAGCAAGTATGGTTGGGTTTTTGACTCTAGAGTTCCTGATTAGAGATTTGTTTTTAGTCGAAATTGCAAGTTATACAGTACAGTATGTAAAAAATTTTTTTAAAAAAAGCATCACTGTAGAGGTGGGAGGTTTCGTTTACAGTCTCCTGCCAGCAGGGGGCAGGAGGTCACTAAACTGAAAGGGAAAACTGTCCCCCCAGGTTCATCCTTTGGAAAGGTGCAGATGAGTTATTGAGGAAATGTCACAATTCAGTGTAGGGTAATTCAACACAAAGCCACCATCTACAAGGATTTCATTTGCAGAACAGATGTTTCCTACATTTCTAGCTTTTACTACTTGTGGGTAATAATATTACAGGAAGCTGAGATATCTACTATGCCTTTGAGCAAGGATTCTACACCACCATGAAATTATTAACCAGAAGGCAGACATTCTTCTGATAATCATGAGGACTATTTCTTATTTGCCTTGAAGACAATTTATTCGCTAAGCTTCTGGACCTGTTGGGGAACTGAAATACATTTATTGTCTTTGACCCGGTGATTAAGTTGCTATTTCTGGCTTGATGAGAATGAAAAAATTTGCGAGGTTCCTATGCAGCCTGTGACTATCTGAATGTAAGCAAACTTACAAGTAAACCTGCTGTTCACAGTAAAATCTAAATACATGTTTGACTGAGGAGAATTAGTTCCAACGTTTTGTTCTGAAAAAAGGAAACTCCAGAGATTTCTTGCTCACTTTACTGTTAGATGAAAGGTGTCAAAATGCCAACATGATTTTGGGGGGCAGAAATCAATTATATAAATCCCCATTGGAGGAACACAATCCTGGCAGGCTGCGTCACGGTGGCCGAGACGGTTTGTATGCAGAAAATCTTTGGTTACAACACTGATTGTCACGCTGTGTCTGCTAACCCACTGCTACTGCTCGGGTCCTTAGGGAGCAGGGCTGCTATCAGGATCATGACGCCCAGACACTGAGAACCCATTAAGAGAGGAAGAATCTGCCGTAAATACCTCCTGACTTAGATCTCCCATGAGGCAGAAAGGAGGAGGCAAAGAGTCGATCAGATCAGAAGGAGAGGGGGTGAGGTGTGGAATGTAGACTTGATTGTACGTAATTTTTTGCAATTACTGTGCAGTGATTGTGTGTGTGAGCGTGTGCTTGTGTGTGTGTGTGTGTGTGTGTGCGTGTGTGTGTGCGTGTGTGTGTGCGTGCGCATGAATGGAAATCTTACTTCCATGGAGATTCGCCGATGGACTCGGTTCCTTAGACAGACCCCAGTTGGAGACTGAACCTCGTCTGAGGAGGTTCCTGAAGCCTGATCACTCTCCCCGTCTGAACCCATCTTCAGGTTTTCATGGACGATGTCTGAGGTGCAAACAATGAATACATTAAAATGAACGTTAATATTTTAACTTTATCTTTCTAAGCAGGAAAAAAACGAAAACATATGAAATGGTGAGGCTGGTTCTTTGCTACAATCAGGTCGAGAGGATTCTCTTATTTATCAAGGCAACATCCCCTAAACAGACCTATCTAAATTAGAGACTTATCTATTCGCATCATAAATAATGTTTTTTCTCTTTTCCAATGGTGGAATATTTCTTAATTCAAAGTTTTTAGAAAGGGAATCTCTAATAATTCAGAAAGTAATATCAGCAAATTTTAGAGTGATTTCCAACTAAGCATTCCTTATTCATTTTAAGTGGGCCACATTCACAGAATTTAAAAAAAATCCTCAAATTATTAAGGATAATTCACTAATTCACAATACACCTACTATGAAAGGCCTGGGCTTTCAAGTAAGATTTACATGCCATCATTTCTTGTATGCTCGACATCATACATATTTAAGTTCTGAGTTCCATCTCCTAACAGTTGTTATGAGTTAACTGTGGGATCTACTAAAAACAGAGCAGCGCAGACTCAGCATAGCACCTGTTATACAGCAAATGCATGATTTACCCATGATGCAACCGATCGCTTTGAGTTCAAAACTGAAAATATGCTGTGTCTATTAAAAGCTACATTCAAACTACCATTATTAGCCCTGCAGGGAAAAAGCAGATAATAAAGAAACAAAAACATTTTTTTCAACTTCAATCGATCCAAACTGAAACGCCTTTATTGTACAGATATGTAGCATTTTGACCACCACCACTAAGCAAGTAACCGATGTGTAAAATAGATAATGAAATTAATTTCCTGTTTTCTTTCACAGACCAAAAGCATGCAGTAGATAAACTGGAGACCCTGAATTACTAGGACGTGTGAATGAGAGAGTGAATGGTTGTTTGTCTCTTTTTGTGGCCCTGTGATGAACTGGCAACCGGTGCAGGGTGTACCCTACCTTTCGCCCAATGACAGCCAGGATAGGGCCTAGCTCCACTGCATTACATATATTTAATGAAATGTTATTAAATAACATTTTTTCATATGTTTTGTTGGAGTTGCGCGTGTTCTGAAACAATCATGGTTCGATTATGACCAAATCCTATGTTCCTTTTAATTTTGTCGCAAATAATTTCACAACTCTGAATCCTTAATATGCAAAACCACTTTGGGAATCCATGCTCAAAGTAGCAGAAGATATAGTAATAAAAATACTTCTCTGCGTGTAGTAGTTTCGCCAGAGAAAGTAGAGAAAAATGTCTTGTGGTATTCCAGTATGCATAAAAAGAAAAGGAAAAAACTACAAGAACCAGAGTGAACTGAGCTCTGTGGCAGCACTCCCAGGCTGCTCATAACTGAAACAAACTGCATTTCTGTCATTTGACTTGGTACTGGAGCTGCATTGTGTTCACACTGCTGAACCAAAACTCCTCGCCTTCCAAGGAGGCAGAATACTCAAAAATGTTATATTTAAAACAGTAACTAATAATTAATTATGAATCAATGGTCCAATTAGTGACATTTAACATAATTCCTTTTGGAATCAGTAAAAAAAAATGGGCAAATGAATTAAAATTGACATAAACTATTCCTAATCATGCAACAAACTGAATCCTTTCTTTTTTAAATTTTAAATCACAAAAATACATTCAAAAGCTTGGATCAATAATGGTGATGTACCAGCCTTTGACAAGTTCATGATGACATTCAGATAAAACTGTTAATCAACTCAACATTATTCAAAGACACACTCAAAGTAGTTTGTGTTGTGTGTATCTGATGTGTTAGTTCCCAAATCACTTTGTCGTATGTACAACACGAATAAATTGAAGAAAAAAGGTGAGGTTCATGCTAGAAAAAAGGCATTGATGTCAAATTAACATCAATTGATGCACTTTAGAATTTCTAGAAATAAAGAGTAATGGGAGATGTAAGGCTGAGGGTATGAGGAGTGTATTTTCTTAGTTATTTTTCCAATATATAATAGAAATATGAGCTTTTTTATTCCTCTTTAACTGTTGACTGGCACCTCCTCGCCATCTCCTCTCAGACCCTTGTAGCCCTTAAAGCCAGAGATTAAACCATAGCTCGGTGGGAGCAAACATGCTGATGTACAAACCACATGGATGACCCCCCCCCTCAATTGCCCTGCGCGCGCACGCACGCACGCACACACACACACACACACACA
>CAAKHD010003842.1:0-13359 GCA_901007705.1 Fistularia tabacaria
GGAGGCAGAGCTGGAGGCAGCAGAGATGAGGATGTGGAGGATCCTCTTTGGCAGAGAGGAGGATGGAGAGGATCTGAGGGACAGCCGATGTTAGGTGGTCTGGAGATGAAGTCACACAGAGATGGTTTGGACGTGGACAGAGGAGGGATGGAGAAGATCTGGGCGGAAGGATGCTGAGGTTGGAGGAGGTCTGGAGGAAGACCAGTGACAAGGTTTACGCATGGAGGGTTAGTTGGAGTGAGGAGGTTAGATGATTGGCTGTGGTGACCCCTGAAGGTGTCAGCCCGAACGAGAAGGAGAAGAGCCCATGTCTTTGACATCTAGTCAGTGAAACGTCTGCTTCTGAGACGTGGAACCAGTCCGAGGTGGATGTGGAGTTGCTGCTCCCGCGCCAGCAGGGTGGACGGCTCGGCTGTGGTCCGGAAGAACGGAACAACAGCGTCCGGCGGCAGACGCAACACGGAGAAGATCTCTTCATCGGGGCCCCAGTCGGGGCTCTTTGGCATTTTGGGTTCCGACCCAGCTGCGTCGGGCCGGACCTGCGGTCGGAAACCTCAGCGCCGCTTCGAGCGGCGGCTTCGGGAGCTCTTTTGGGGGACATCGTCTGGCCGACGGCCGGAGGGGCTTCCAGGCGGGACGAGTAAACACCGGGCCGTCTTCAACGGCGGGCGAGAAATTCGTGTCGACCTTTCTTAGAGAGAGACCCTGACGGCGACGCTCCGACAGAGAAAAACAAAAGCCGAGAACGCCACGCTCTCTCCACTTCTCAGAAGCCCGTTCACGTGAGAGTGGCTTCTCAGTTTCTGAGAAAGTCTGATCTGGCAACCTCGACCGGCTTCCTATTAATTGCGGGGGCATTCGAAATGGCAAACGGCATAACAGCGTGCTCTCCTCGGGAAAATTAATCGAAACCAGGAAACGTCAATTCACTAATGAGTGGTCCGATTGTTCCCCGGGTACCGCGGAAAATCAAGATGCAAAGAGACGTGATGGGCGTGCAGGCAAATTACCGATCCCGGGAAACAAATGGAGCCAGTGTGATGGTACTTGTCATGGATTTATTTTTACATTGATGACAGTATTTTAATGTGGATCGCCAAAGTGGGGAGACGCGCTGAAACGTGACCCGACGAGAACAGGGTCCGCATCGAACGGGGCCGCCTTTTCATTCTGCACGAGCGGTTCCCCCTCGGAGGAATCAAACGACCAATTATCGCGGGGGGACAATAGCGGCTATTATTCATCGGCATCTCATCAGCTGTTTGGATTCATCCAGAAAACCCGGCTTTTACCTCGGCGGTGCCGCTTCCCGCTGACAAATGACGGTCCAAATGAGCAGCCCAAACTGTTTTTAAGTTGCAAGAATAACCCATTTAGCCTGTGTGATCACGTAGCATTTCATGTCGGCCTCCTTATTAAAATGTAACAGGTATAAATCAATACGTGGGAGAGGCGCGATAATGCGATAAGCCCGACTGCCGTGCGGGAACTCATTTGTTTCGGGCGGCGGCGGTCGACCGGGCCCTCCTCTCAACCGCCGTCAAATCCCTCATCATCTCCCCGGTGAGAAGTGGTGGAATCCTCCGGATCAATAACATGAACATAGACTGACCACTTAAATCAACCCCATCCATCTTCCCGCCGCGGGCCTGTCCTGGGCTCGCTCATCCACAGCCCTTGGTCTTATCGTCCCTTCTGCCGCCCGCAGGATGAAGGTGCAGTATTTTACCGGGAAAAAATAAATAAAACCTACTGGTTCAATAGCCGAGGTGGCAGTAGGCCCGAGTCTGACTTAGAGCCAGCTCTTGTTTGTTTAAGCAATGAAAACATATCTTTTTTTTTTTTTTTTTTTTTGGCACCATCTCTCTTCCCGCTAGCCAGAAAACAGCGTCTCCCCCTTGACGTATAAAAAGAGCTTTTGTCAATCTTGTAATGGCAGAGATGATTAGCCAAATAGCAGCGCTTCACAGCCTCCTCCCTCCAAACAAGACGCGCTAATTATGTTCTGATGAATGGACTGTCTTAATGAGGTTATTTGTCAAAAATCGATCAATTCCAAAGCTATTAAATTCCTCAGAATGCATCGGTGGTGCGTTTTGGGCCGATCGGCACGTCTGGATTTCCGTCTCACAGTGACTGACGCCCACATGTTGCGAGGGTTTTTTTTTTTTCACCTCAAAATGTCCTACCTTTTTTCAGTATGGAGTCTGAATCAGCCCGGGGCACTTCGGGAGGCTGAGGATGAGCCGTCGCCGCCACGGCGGGCTTCGGGGGGCTGTATGACTGGCTGCCAAAGTTCTGTCTCTTCAGCTTGGCATCAGCGTCGAGCCTCTCCAACGCCGCCACCTGACACTGCTCGGCTGTAGACACAAGCAATCTGCAGAACTGACAGGAAAGGGAAGGCGGCGGTAAGGGGATAATACATAAGCATTTGCTTTCGGCATATGACAACGGAAGAAGACAGTCTGGAGGAAGTCATAAGACAGCCCTGATGTGGTTTCGCAAAGTTGCGGATTAATCCGACACTGACAACTCTTTTTCATTTCCGACTCCGCTCCGTCCACCTCTGGAGTCTCACGAGAAATCATGAGGTCTTCATAAAAATGTCCAGATTTGCCTAAAATTTACGGGTCCGACCACGGCTCTCAGATCTTTGCCCCAAATGTTTCAGCAAAAATCGAGTTCATCTAAGTTATCTGCATGTTATCACGGGTTAGGCTGCTTAGACCTTCCGTCGGTGCTGTTTCCACCCTGACTCTTTGATGCGACTCAACAGCAGTCAAAAGCTGAGGCAGAGCGCAAACGCTAAATGCACATATGGAACAAATATTCACTTTTTTTGAAGCTCTGTAGGCACAAAGGCCAAAGTGGCTGCTGGGGTCGCACATGTGACGCAAGTGAAAGAGAAGAAGTGAACGCGCAAACGTACCTCTGTGTAATAAAACTTGCCGTCCTTGTTGACATCGGCGAGCGAGAAAATGGCCGCCACCTCCTCGGGGGTCATCTTCTCTCCTCCCTGTGAGATTCCAATTATTTACTAAAACATTTGCTGTTGGAACCTGAAGCCAATGGGCCAAGGAGGGATTTTAATCATTTTAATGGACGAGATCAAGCACACACCATTTAGCAGACTCTTTAAGAGCAAACCTTTGCTCCAAACATATCTACGTCAACCCAAACCTGCGAGTAAGATCAGTCGTGGCAATGCGAAGTTTTCTGAAATCAAATAGTACGTTATCGTTTCGAAAAATACCTTATATTTTCAGTAAATGTCTCTGGGATCACAGAAGCTCGAGAAAATGTCATGGGCTATCTTTAAGTCAGTAAAAAGAATCAAATTACCTGATAATGACTAAGACATTATCTAAAAATCATAATAACAATTGAGTTCTCAAAGAACTGGCACCATTTCATCAGAAATATAAAAAATTTGGATCTTAAACGTCTGACGGGGGATGACTGACGATGCGTCTTACATCAGTGAGGACTCTCTCCAGGTCGGCCTGGGCGATGAAGCCCTCCTCGTTGACGTCCATCTTCTTGAAAACCCTCATCAGCTCATTTTCCTCCGTGGTCTTCTCACACTTTAGGATCTCGCAGAAGTCGTCGAAGTTCATCTTCGATGTTCTCGGGGTCCAGTATTTGTTGAGGGTGGCCTGGGATGGATTTCTGCCGGCCTGCTGAAGAACTAGGACAAATTGGAATAGTGTTATATGGCAGAAGAGATGAGTAGAAACTACTTTTTCGTTTTTCTAGTATATTTTGCTGGATTTTAAATGTACTTAAGTGAGAAAATCCAAGTCAAACATGGAGATAAGTAGCTTTGGGGTTTCAAATAAGCCACCCCGTTTTTACCTTGCCCGCAGGTTTGATGCTGCACAATATCAACTTCTCCCCCAGAAAACCCGAAGAACTGACCACCCTTCACATGTAGGGTTATTGTTTGGAAGTGGTTATGGTTTTCTGTTCAAATAACAGGTCGATCTTTGGCAGCACAACAAGAAAGCAACAACAACAACAACAACACAGCTTTTACGTCCGCCATCGTCATATTCTGACATGTTTATTATCACCTCACGTCAGACGTCGGTCAGCTGACCTCTGCAGGCCGGTGTGCAGCCTGTTAGGATGCATTTACTACGTGGTGATTGTATATTTAACACATTAACATGAAGCTTTTTGGCTTTTTTCGTCGGTATCAGACACATTTGCACCCCAGACGTTACCACAGAAAGTATGACATCTGTCGTGGTTCGACTATGAAGCGTCAAACACACAGGAGTTACCGAACATGTCGTGCGAACACTGATGCCTGGGTCGTCTTACCGCGACACAACTGCTGTTTCGAAGAGATGTTGGTCAAACTCGACCTGAAAACAGACAGGTATGCGGCTCTGCACTGCACGTAGAAAGCCTCCTCCTCATCTGTAGCCAGGGGGGACTCTTGGAAATACATGTTTGCGACGTTAACCTAGCCGTTACTAGCCCAAAAAAAAAGAATAAGAACGCAGCCACGAATGCCAACTCGCCTAATCCTCAGTTTAATTTTATTGCTCCCAACCTCATCTTTTCATCGCAACGTCGTCGTTATTGCAAGGCGAGGGGGCTTTAAATGACCATCGCGTCTTGCGTTTTGCACCGCCGCGCTAACACCGGCGCTATCGGCCGTCTGTTGCTAGGTAAACAAAAATCCCATCGGTGCTCACACAAAACATTCCGGAAGAAACAAGCGTTGGCGTTGCGACCGGAGTGCTGATCCTAGTTTGAGCTTATTTCTTGCTAAAGCAAAGCACAGATACAAACTAATTTATTTTAGTTTGGATTTCTAATTTTAAGATCAATGATGTTGGCTGGGAGTTTGTTTTTTTTAGCGATAAGCGAAGGGCCGGAACTGTATATACTCTGTCGGTTGTGTTTGCACGGATGACTTATGTCGGTGCAAAGGCGCCACTTTACAAAGTTGTTTTTAAGCGGCTCGAAAAGCGGTTAAGGAACATTGGTGAGTTCGTTATTATTCTTGGAATGTTATTTGGGGGGAAATTGTGGTTAAACTGCATACTTTATCGATACTTTATATTTATTATTCACTTGTCATATTGAATGACTGTCTCGTCTGCCTTGGGTTTAACTACGTCGTCTTCAAGAAAATTATACAGTACATTCCCTAGAATGATTTCAATAATTTTTAATAAAAAATAAAAATAAAAAAAAAAACCTTGCTTTATAAGAATGGCTCAGATCAAAAAATAATTTCATTGTTTCTTGTATTTAATCAATAATGTACCCAGCTTTTCATCAGGTCAACACAGGTCTGCCCATGGATAAAGCCAGTCGTATAAGTGAATAAATGGCCTGACTGAGAATTGATGTGAAATAACATGTAAAGACAAGTAGCTTGCAAGTTATATTTACCATTGGTTTTTTTTTTTGTCTTTTCAACGTTAATAGAATCAGCATTCCCAAATACCCGGGTCTCCAAGAACCCCACTACCTTCAGCCAGACCCAAAGGCTCTCAGACAGGTAGGCTGCAAAGTGGCCTCACCAACAGTCTTTATAATAAATCTGAAGGAATGGCTACACTAATAACCAGGACTCATTTCTATCGATTCAAAAACTAACTATTTTCAAAGACATCTTAATTTGCATTCATAAAATTTCTGTATTACTTCTAACTCTGTCTGTTAGAGATCCAGTTTCGCGTATACGATCAATTTGTGCTGTAAATCTGTGTGGGTGTGGGTGTGCGTAATATGTATATAATATATGTAATATATGTAATATATTTTTATGTTTCATTAATCAACAGGCAAGAGTAAAGTAAAGAAATGTAAAGATGCCCCAAAGACAGAGTTGGAAAAGTAAGTATCAAATCAATTAAAAAGATTAGACAATGTCCTTTTTTATTTGACTGTTTTTGCCGAAAGGAGGTTTGGGCACTAACTTACCTCAATATATTTTACCGTTTAATAAGAATTAAACCAAAGATTTAAAGGCTTACAGAGAACTCTATTTTACGAGTGCCCATATTTCTATTGCCACACTTTCCTGATGGTCATTATGACATATCAGAGTTTAACGACAGGAGACATGGAATGACTGAGATTCATCATTGGCCAAATTATCAGTGATTTACATAGCACTAAAAATAGTTGTATAAGAGTCACTTAACACAAGAACCATTTCCTTAGCCAAGGCAGACAGTGGGTGTCTGTCCCATCTATCAAGAAAAGCATTAGTTTTTAATTTTATAGTGGTGGCAATAATACATGAGCTCAGTATGTGGAGTGAATCATGGAGCTCCTGTGATTATGTTGTTTTTGGGTCCCCTTCAAGCACACCCGAGTTGACTTTTTCTGGGAAATGCAATTGTATTCAGCGAAAAGGTGCTCTCCCGAAGTGTATGAGTAAAACAAATACAACACAAAAATAACAGAACACATTCCGGTTATGTGTAGCAATCAAGGAAAGGAATATCTGAGAAACAAGACTTACCATGGCATCACTTCTGCATTACCCGCCTCCTCATTTGGGTCTTTAGTCTTAGTTCAGGCCTATCCAGCACACTTCTGTAGCCATTTGTAAATGCTATATGATATTACCACTTATAAAACACATATATGTAGTCATTCATAGAGACATACAACTATTCACCCTCTCATTCACACGTCCGGGAAACTCAAGAGTCTTCAGTTGGTGTTTTGGATGTTTTCTGAATTTGAGCGTGAACACACTGACTCTCAGCACAAAGTAAACAGAATGGGTGTGTGTCTGTGTGAATATCTCATTCAAGCCATGTTTAAAGGTGGGTCCGGGCCCCTGAATGCCATGCCTTCATGGAAACACACTGAACCCAATGTCTTCTCACTCCAAACCTCTGGGACATTAGCGTTGTTTGCCTAATGTGTCATTTTTCATTGCAAAGCAGCTGTGAGATGTATCGATAAATCGTCCACCCCTTCCATGAGCACTGCTGTACAGATAGAGTCAAAGTCGGCCTTATTTTGAAATTTCTCTGCATGTGCTGGACAAACGGAGGAATGGAGATGTTTCTCACAATCCCATGGTGGCATGAAATTAATAATATGATCATAATAATACAGTGCAAATTAGCAGTAAAGTGCACTGTTATTACATTAAATAGTAAATATTAAACTATGAGTTATGAAGTATAAAGTGCACGCAGATACACACTGATATTTGACGGCATGACAGAAGCAGCAGGAGATTTGTTTTTTGTGTACGGTTTAGTGCAAAGGTCAGCAGGTCGTACCATAACGGTATTCGGTGAAATAGCAGCATGACGGTTTTCTCAGTGCAAAGTCGTGCAAAAAAAAGTGAAAAAGTGGAAATGTTTTGATATGCTGTTAGAGAGTGGGGGAGAGTTCGTCACCCGGTGGAGTGGGGGGGTGAGGAATGAAGAAGGAGAGCGTATACTCCTGTCTGGGGGTTTCATTACCACATGCATTCATTCATTCATTCATTCATTCATTCAGTCATTCGGCAAAGTGCATTTCTTTTAAATAAGCCCTCCCTTCCTCCCCGACCACCCACCCCTCCTCTCATTGACCAAGTTGGACTCGGCGCGATCTAAAGTGGAGAGGTCGTTGAATGCATTTGTCAGGGCCAGGAAAGAACTGGAGGAAATACTGGTGAGGAAGACCTTTTTCTCTGGTCCTTAATCTTAGCAATAGGCTGAAACGTCTCATTCGGTCTCCCTTTTATAAATCATCACATCTTCAGATGGCGACACGATGGTTTGGGTCTCTAACGGATGCTCAGCCCTGACACGGCTTTTCCTTTCCAAATGGCTGCTCGCAGGGTTGCGTGTGTGTCTGTGTGTCCTTCTAATTCTGGGATCTGCTTTCCACTTTCCCACTGTTCCTGGTGAGCTGTTGGGTATATTTTGGCCTCTCCGTGTGATTTGCTCTTTTCCCCATCAGTCAGTAGAGGGCAGCAGTGAACAGGACCGCTCCTCCTCTGAATATCTCCCCAGCCTGAGGGCTGAGCTGAGGAGACACAAGGAGCTGAGTACGTTCGACTTCTTGCGTCAGATATTTTTCAGGAAATAACAATTCCTTGCTTTTGTTTGTTTGAAACAGTTCCACTTGTTAGGATCCGTGTTTTTTATTTTTTTTTGCACGCCGCGATCTGATGGCGTTCGAGGGAAAGCGCGCCGTCCGGGGGGGGGGGGTCACGGGCCGAGGACACCTCGACATTTGTTCTCGGCGTAAATAATCACAAAGGCGTTTGTGTCCTTGCAGCGTCCAGAGTTCAGACGTCCTGGCGAGGAAACGCAGATCACAAGCATCATAGTCAAGGTCATTTTCTCAGTAATAAATTCAATAAGCGGATGACAGCATCAGAAATCCTTGCGCTGTTCTGCTTTCATGCCATCAAGACCAACACACCTATCGTCCGGAACCCTGCCGGAATTTTATCACAATTCTAAATCTGAGGCTTCACGCCTGTTAGCTCAGAGAATCTCACAGTTCGACACTACAAAAAGATTTCCCTTCAGATTTCAGCCCGTCACACGCCAGAAGAGCGGAAATTCATCAAATACACATGTTTTTTGAGGAGGGGGATCTCAGCCTGTTTGACAATTACTGCGCTTCATTATCTGGGAGATTTCCACATCTTCACCTGAAGGGCCCGTTTAGGAGAATTTTGGACGGATGATTTGCAGCACTGAGATTTGATTCATTCATAACTCTGTTTTGATCGGGTTAAAAAAAAAAACCAACATATCACTGCAGACTAAAAACAGTTGTGTTTTTGTTTGCTCAGAAACGGCCCCTTCATATCTAAATATGGATGTTCTCCCGGAGCCCTTTCGGGGGATGTTTGTGGTCCGGCTCGACCGCTCTGTCCCGATACGAGCCCAGCGCTCTGCGGCTGCTGCCGGGCACCTCGCATAGGAAAATGGCCGCTGTCAAAAACAGAAATACAGATCTAGCTGCTCGGCTGACATACGACGGATCAACAGCGGCCGGACGACCGGCGGGAGCCACGAGGCTCCGGCTCCAGCCACACTCTTCCTGCTGATTGGGAAGAGAGACAATGACAAATTCTGAGGAAGACCAAAGTGGCGGGGGGTCAAAGGTAGCATCCGTCAAGTCTGCGGACGCCTCCGCTTGCACCTTTTATGTTTTGTTTAAATAGAAATAAAGTCAAGTCAAATAAACCCCCAGTCCTAGATTCTGAAATAAAAAGAAGACGCCGCTTCGGTCTGAATTCTGTAAATCCGTTGTGAGGCAGTTGAAAAACGCCACGGCAGCTTCGATCGAGGGGGATCCGAACGGCACGTCCCTGTTTCAGACGCTTCGATCGTGGACGTGGAGATGCCCGCGGGCGGACCTGCGGCAGGTCATGAACTCGACCAGCTCGGCGGCTGCAGTCTGCCGCTTCGCTGCTAGGGGTCACTAGACCCTGCACTCTGCCGCTTCAAAGTTTGGGACAGCAGATCAATCTTCTCCGGCGGTAAAAAAACCTGCTAAGCCCACGGCCTATTTTTACCGGGGCTGTCAGGAGCCACGTCATCTGCCGCTGATAGGAGTCCTTCTGGAAAAGACCGTCCGGTTCAAATCCGGCCAGAGGTCTTGACGACTCCATCGCAACCGTCTCGCCGTATCTTCCGCTTCGGCACGGCTCCGTCTCCGTGAACGGGGGGAACGCAAACGCGGCGGCTCGGATTGAGCGACGCCGCCTCCTACGATTGCCCGCTCCGTGACGCTCGGAGGACAAAGACGTCCAATAACGCCGCTGTTGTCTTTGCCTCCAAGTTTTCAAGATCAACTGAAACGTCCCGTACCGTAAATTAGCGGGAAAACCAATCCGGTCCCAGGGACGCGCCGCCGCGTTGGATCGGCCCCTTTGCTACGTCTTTGCAGATTTTTGGAGAAATGGGCGACATCAATGGAAGCCGGTTTGAGCTGCTCAGACAACCGCGTTCCCTGTGACCTTTGGAGAAAAACAACATTTTGTTATTGTTCCACAAACACGTCAATGAGCAGATATCCCGGGGAGAGAATTAATTTGATTATTTTAGGCACATATCATGCCCGCAGCAACGCAATTCTTGTGATCGATCATACAATGGCGGCTTGTGGAAAATGAATGGGGAGTATTGTCGGGAGGCAGGCTTGTTTTCCGATAAGGTTGTTAGAAATTATTTTAATTCGTTCCAGTAAGGGAGCCCAACATACATGATGCATTGTGGATCCACACCCCAGGAATGTCACATTTTTTGTCACATGGTGGATCCGTGAAATTTATCAGTTTTGCATAAACCTCCTTACAACAACAGACTTCACAATGTCAAAGCCCGTCGCTGTGGGACAGAATCGGCCCTCTGTGTGCATCGAGACACACATTTTAAGTAAACAAACTATTATTCAAAGTTGCCGTAGAGTTCTGGCCTATATTTGTTAGGGGGCCTGAAATCCGCACAGACGACGCCGATGCTATCGTGAAGCACAAGCCTGCCTCACTGTAAAATGTTTGTTTAGATCCGCCGCCGTGGCCCTTTGGCTCTGCATGTGCTTGTGCAGTGTGACATGTCGTGATGTAAACCGCCGTGTGTGTGTGTGTGTGTCTGTGTGTGTGTGTGCATGCGTGTGTGCGTGCATGTGTGTGTTTGCATGTGTGTGTGAGGGTTACGGGGAGCACGGATCGCAACAAATGTTTGTTGTTCTATTTCTTGATAGGATTCAGACCAACTCACTGTTGAAAAGGACGCTTTGGCTTTCAGTTCCACGTGTCACTCTTGAGCTGGTCTCCAGTGTGAAGCCTTCATCACCTCCTCCTCGTCATCCCTCTACACGTGTCAGGAGAGTCTGAGGAGTTGATGATGTGGTCTCCTGCAGGCGATGGGAATCGCTAGATTCTCTCACCCAACTTTCCCCACTTGCGTTTCATTTATTTCTTCCGCTAGTTTTAGGGCTCCGCTGCACCACATCTGAGAAGGAGACGCTGAACTTGGGGTTCGGATGGATTTTACTATTCATTCGTTATCTTTATGGTCGGATCCTGCGCTCAGGGTGGCAGGGGGAGGGGTTGGAGCCTATCCCGGCTGTGATTGGGCGAGAGGTGAGGTTCACCCCGGAGCCATTTCAGGGCCACGGAAAGAGACATGCAGCCTCTCACATGCAATATTAAATGCTAAAATGCATCTTAGTGACGCAGAGGTGCAGCACGGTGTCCTTTAGCTTCGTCTGCATGACAGAGGCTTAGTTTTGCTGTTTTCGACGTGACCCGGCGGGGCGTCCGCCATTTTACAAACATTCAAGTTATTATCGTATCATTTCAGCTATTAGCATGTAGCTGTCAGCGCTCCTGTCATTATCAAGTGATGGATCTTCAGTGCCCGGCCCTCACACTGTGCTTCTCCCTCTCCTTTTACCCCGGCTGCTCGAGGCAGAAGGCCGCCCGCGATGAATATTCTGCCATTTGTGCACTTTTGAAGAGGGCTGTACTTCCTGTCACTTCCTGTGAGCTCTCTCTCTCTCTCTCTCTCTCTCTCTCTCTCTCTCTCTGTTGGTACCGATCCACGCCTCCGACCCCTGATTCTGTCATTTCTCCCCACCCAGCCCTGCGATGTGATTAAAGTTAAAACTGAAAAAAAAAAAAAAGTGCTTGCGAACGTCCGCTGAAAAAGGTTAGCAAAAGTTTCGGTAAGCATTCAAAAGAAGTGGCTGCCGGCGAGCAATCAGGCTCGGGGGCCGGGCGTAAATCCTCCGGGCATCGTCCCGCCGCTCCAAATACAGCGTGCACTTGTATGTGCTGATGACTACAAGATTGAAAAAGAAGGACCCTAATAATTCTGGGGCGAGTTCCCCCACAGCAGCGGGTATCGATTATTTGTGTGTAGTGAGAGATTTGGAAAATTCAATTAAAGGAGTTGTGCAAAGGATTCATAAATTCAGGCCCTGCGACCCGTATCCAGACACGGTTATGTGCTAAATCAATGCTGCACTTCACAATATATTTTCTTAGGAACATAAAAATAAATAACATTTAAACAGTTCTGCTTACCGCAGAAACAAATTTTATTTTCCCTGGATCTTCTTCGCCGGCGCCCAGCACTGACGGGTGCACATCTTCCTGGGCGATAATGGATTTTTACCCCCGTTCTTTTTTTTTTTTCCCCCCCATAAGAAGACCCCTTATATGAATTTTGAGACGCCGAAATGAAGGGGGGGGGCGGTCGGGCCGGCCCGGCGGTGTAAAAATTGATCAGGCTATAGACGGGGCCGCGCCGCGAAAGATTTGTACGGCGGCAGTAATGGGCTGTATTAAAGAGAAGATTCCTTAAGATGTCATAAAAGCGTCGGGGGGCCGTGTGTGTCGCAGGTCGCGGGCTCCCGGGCCGGCCGGCCGCCGGACCCGCGCACATCAATCGTGCGCGGCCCCACGGACAGGTGCCACCAAACCGCCGGGAGTTTTATGCTTTCTGATTGAACACGCGGTTGTAATTAAAGCGGGGAGTTGTATATTAAGGCTGTTTTGGCGCCGACGCCGCACGCCGGCCTTCGATCGCCAAGCCGCGGATTGCAGAGTAGGCAGTCTGCAGGGGCCGTTCCAGATTTAGTGAACGTCGGCGCGCTGCAGCTGGAAAGGTGCGAAAAAAATACTTCCATGTGTCTTTGAAATATTAACATAGCACCTGGAGAGTGTGTGTGTGTGTGTGTGTCGGTTGAACACACACCAGATCTGTATTACGGGGACTGGATCCTGGATGAAGATGGAGGATGTGGGATCTCAAACTTCAAGCGGGAACCGGCTACCCGCGCAAATCTCCATTATCCCTTCCGGAAAAGCGCGGGCACTTACGGCGCCTGACTCGTTATTTCTTCATCCTCCGACGACTCCCCGCGCTCCCTCGTGGGTCGAGCTAGAAACCGCCCTCGCTGCAGAAAAAACAAGAAGCGGGGTTTGAGGTGCCGTCGGGTTTATGAACGGGCGGCCGAGGCATATGGCTCACTGTCTGCTCCGCCGACGTTCAATGCTGACAGCTCCTGCAATGACTGTGTGCGTGAGTGTGCGCGATATCGCCGGGTGCCAGTGGGGTTACAATCATGTTTTCTTCCGCCATACTCCCCAGGTTTTTGTTAGCGAGGCATCTCAGCTGTTGACAGCTAATGGAATTGCTCTTCAGCTCTGGTGTAACGCCGCGCGTATGATCCCGCCGAGGTACGGCGGGAGATGAATGTGGAATCCGCGCTGTCAGTCGTGAGGCCAGGACGTCTCGGAAGCCATCATTCATCTCCCGGAAAGGTGTCTGCAACAGGAGGAGCCCATCCCATCCCCGGACTTGTTAGCCCCCCCCCCCCCCCCCCCCGGCCCCCCCCCCCGCCTCC
>CAAKHD010003842.1:13753-27946 GCA_901007705.1 Fistularia tabacaria
CGTCCCCCGCCCCACCCCCCCCCCCCCCCCCTCCAGGCTGGGACGACTGACAGACTCGGAGACCTCCTTGCTGCTCCGCTCCTGACAGACCAACACCAGGGATCGACTTCTCCCACTCGAAAATGCTCAGTGCGATTTTTCTCGCAGGTGAAACATCAGCGGGTTGTTTGTCGCCGAGGCCTTTTGCTCTGAATAAAGATCAGCTGTTCCTCCTCCTGCATTCACGTCGACGTTTTGTTGTCATGAACTCTTTGCTGATGGAGGCCACTGTGGTGGAGCGGGGCGTCGGAAGGCGGGTGGTTCAATTCCCGCCCCCTCCTGTCTGCATGTCGGGGCGTCTTTGGGCGAAGACGCTCAACCCCGCATGACCCGGTTAGCGCCCGGCCCTCTCACCCGCATGTCTGGACAACTCGGGGTCTCCGGTGGACCTCCTGCATGGGAGGAAGCCATGGAACCCAAGGAACCCAGGAGACACGGGGAGAACATGGAGAATCCACGTGGGAACCCAAGCAGGGACCTTCTCGCTCCTCGGTGGAAGAGCTAACCTGCTATTTCCCTTTTCTTCTCATCTCAGTACCGGAGTGTTCTCACACGGACGGCGTGGCCCGATGTGACCCGGTTCTCCTCCTCCGCGGCTGATCTCTCCTCCATTCGTCCACTCCGCGTTCCAGCGCTTTTCAATTTCCGTAAAAATGTTCCCGCAAACGCCCCCGTTTCAACGAGGAGAGTCTGCGCCGCGTTCCCTGGGAGAAGATATTTCAAGGGAACGCTAAACCAAATACAACAAATAAATCCCTGACACGCGCGATGGTTCGCCGGCAGCAGAGCTGAGAGATCAGCTGGAAAGGACAGACGAGTGTTTTCTTCTCACCTTTGTGGTCTTCACACAGGGATCCGTCATTCCAGCTCCTGGACTCCAGCCGCACCTGTTTGAGTTCGTATGACGCAGTCCTGGTTATCATTCCTTGTCCGGAGTCTATCCAAGCTGTGATTGGGCGAGAGGCGGTGTTCGCCCTGGACCCGCCAATCACGAGGCCACATCTCCAGACACGTTCACCCTCTCATTCACAACACACTGCACGGAAACGCACACACAGCCTTTCCCCACAGTCGATGCACCGCCACAACCGAACATGTCAGTTGGCGTTCGCGTCCGCACCGCGATACCTCGAATAGGAAGGTAGGCTACGTCAGATTTCTTTCCCGTTGGAAACTCGTATGTCCGATGTCTGTCTGCATGTGTATCTTATGTCTACTTACTGCTGGTGGACGCAGGTGTTTGTGTGTGTGTTTTTTCGTTGTTGTTTTTTTAACTGCACATTTGGAGTTTGGCGAAACGAAACTTCTGTGAAATGTCTGTGACGCGCCGGTATTGACGACAAAGATCGCTTTGACACAACCGTCAACCCTCAGTCATTCGTCACGTAGAGATTCGCAAACGTTCACGCGTCTGGACATTGTAGGGTCTCCGTCGTGAACCTCCGTCGCGCAGAAAGAAGAGGAGGAGGAGGAGGACGACGATGACACATACCGAAGTCTAATGCGGAGCTAGTCTGGCGTCAAACAGGGAGGTAAACATCCCAATCGTACAAACATGTAACGCGTGTGTGTGTGTGTTCCCGTGCAGGTCTGCCGGCCCGTCATTGGCCGCTGGCCCGGAGCCCGAGACGCGTCGGCGGCAGCCCCCCGAGTGACCCGATAACATTTAGAGTTCTAATGGAGGGGTTTTATGCTCCTCATTAACTCCCAGGGAGGCGGAGGTGAGACGCTGCTCACACGTGGTATTTCAACTTTATAGCATTATGTTCAGATGTGTCACCTTCCATCGGGGCTTTTTAAGGCCCGCCCTGTCGCGGACTTTGTTTTAAACGTCTGGACCACCCCACCCCCACCACCACCCCCCCGTGCGTGGGACCCCGACGCCGCGCGAGACTCGGAATGAATATTTAATGATGTTGAGTAAAAGCTTTGAAGGTATAATTTCGGTCCAATTATTGGCTCCGTCTCGGCCAGACAGTTAGGGGTGATTGAGCAGACCGCTCGGTAAATGTAGACAGTTTATGCGAAGCTGCTCCAAATCATGTCGTTTTAACAGCGCGGTGATAAAAAACGATATTCACTTTAGGCCAGCGGCGCATTTTATTCATGTTCAAGTTTGTACAAAGTAACTTTGACGATAAGTAAAACAAAAAAAAATCGGATAGAAAACCGCTGAAAAGTCCGCGGTCAACGCGTCCACCGGACGGTGGTCCAGAAAGTCCTGGCGGTGACAAAGCAGCAGGTCAGAAAAGTCACCGCGCCGCTGAGACCGGCTCTCGGTAGCGCAGCCGGTCGGCTCAGACTAATTCCTGGTGCGGCGGGTTGAAACTCGGCCGCTAAACGATGCCGACTCATCCAGACGATCGCGTTGGAACTCGTATTGGTCCAAAAATTGGGGTCTATAAAGGAGTTTTGTGATTGACAGACATGTTTATGTATTTCTATATGGTTTAAATACAGACGGTCCTCGGTTTACGACGTCCTCCACCATTCCGTCGCCGTCTGTCATCGTCTCCACAAACGGCGTGAAAAACAAAATTTCCCGCGGGAACTAGCGGGCGAGCGGAGCGGACGCAAACGTCGTCACGCGGGAGACGGCTTTGTTTACACCCGCTTTCTTTCGTTGTTTCTGTGGAAACTTTTTTCCCCTTCAATTTGGCTCCAGAGCGTGAATCGGACTCTTCTGACGGAGGAAAAGGAAACAACACGATCCCATGGCAACCGTTGAGGCTGAGGTGGCCAGAGGACTCATGGATTTCCTGCGTTGTGACGAGGAGATGTTGGAGGAGGCCAGCCTGGACTAAAAGCCATCGGTGTTTGATGGAACCAGGATGCATCGTGGAAGGGCTTCCCGGAGCCTCTCCGGACTCCACCGTGGTGGCGTCGGCAAGTGACCAAAGGACCGACGTATCGTTCCGTTGACTTTCGTGGCGCCGTTGGAATGGAACTCCGCCGTGAGACGACTGGCTGTATTTGTCCGTATGCTAATTGTAAGGATGATATTTTGAATATTCTGAAGAGACGGTCCCGCGTCTCCCCTGAGTTTTGGAGTCGGAACCCCCCACGTGCCTGGACGAGTCTCCCCGCCGCGCATCGGCCGGTCGTCGCACGACCAGTCAACACTCGCGCGGCTGATTCTGAACCGCCGGCCGCGCCCGCGGGTCCAACGCGGCTCCCGTCAGTTCCGCTTCTTCTGACTCCTGGCGCCGGGCGGCGGGACCAGCTGGACGGCGGTGAAGTACACGAAGGCCCCCAGGAAATGCAGGAAGGCCAGCGCGGACACCAGCACGGGGAACAGGTCGGGCAGGTGCGGCGGCGGGACGAGGGCGACGCTGGCGGCGCTCAGGCAGACCATGGCGGCCAGGCAGGCGCGGAACTGGAAACGGGGACGGACAGAGAACGGCGGGTTACGTGGCGGCTTGAGCTTGAAGAAAAAGTACGAAAGTTGGGAGGAGTGACCTGCCCTCTCTATCCGCTCAACGACGCCTCTGTTTACCGAAGGTTCTCCACCTCCGTCCTGTGACGACGTGTCTGCCGCCGTGACCAACGCCCCCCTCCTTCTCCCCCCGGATCAATAACGTCTGTCTCTCTGCCTCCGAGCGCAAGAAATCCCAACAACTGTTTGTCAGAGGGGATGAATGGCCTTTCACAAACAAACATCCGGCGAAAACCGAGTTAGCCAAATCCTTTATGATGATGCGATTGGATTATTCTGCTTCCAATCACCTGATTCCAAGTGTGATTTGTGATTTCAGTCCCCGGGTGAAGACCCGCACGCAGGAGGACGCCGATCGGGGGTTGATACGCGGGCGGCGATTCGACACATCCAGATCAATTAATCGGCCGCGGCGGGGATGAGAGGAACTGCAAAATAACAATGGAATGTCTTCCATGGCTCGGAGGCTTCGGGTCCGGATGAATAAGAAAAACATTTTGAACAGCAGTCACGGGCTTCTCCCCGCCCGACGGCTTCCCAGTGACAGACGAGATTGATTCCGGCGCAAGGCTAAAAAAAAAAAAAAAAAAAAACAACGGCAGGAAGCGGGCATCTCGGGTTGGACGGCGATCCGCCCAACAAACCAATAACTTCTTTTACCGCCGAAGACGCAAACAGACGACGGTGAGATCATTTATGTGTCTATTTAGGCTTTATGAGCCAGAGATAAGTTAGTAAGACGGAGGAAACGCCTGCTGCCCGCGCCCACAAAGCCATGAAACCCTATCGCCGTCGTCGGTACCCGCTATTTATGCTGCTTGTGTAAATAAATATATCTAGGCAAACCTGTGTTAATGACGCGCACTATAAAAAGACACCTTCTCTTAATCTCTGACACCCTACCGGTGCCCCCTGCCGTGGAGGCGGCCGGCGCTGCGGCCGCTCCAGACGCTGTGGAAACTTAAATAAGTGATAAATAATTCTTGGCCTGGCAGCGGCTCTCATCCCCGGACAGCTTACACAGCTTACGCTGGTACATGATCTTTATTTGTACAGTTGGGCGGATCTTCTCACGCGCTGGCGGTTTACAAACGCATCAGCTGCGCACGCTGCTCCCACCGCGGGGGCGTGAACCGCCACCGGGTCGGAGGTCTTCACGTCAAGCTCTCAAGAGTGCAGGGTTCGCGTTCCGATGCTCCCGAGTGGCCGCGGCGGAGACGACTTCCCGTGAAGCAACATGCGGCCTGGACCCTTCCATCCCATAATGAGCTAACGGTCATTCGTGTCACGCATTCATTCCATATCAATCCGGCCGTCGTCGGCTGACAGGCAGGGTTCACCGGTCGCCGGCCAATCACAGGCCACTCGTAGAGACGCAACCATTCACACGCCGGGGTCTCCAGTGAAGCTCCTGCGTGTGTTTGGACTGTGGGAGGAACCCCGAGGAACCCCGAGGAACCCCACGCAAGACACGGGGAGAACATGGAGGGGACCTTCTGGCTGTGGAGGAAGCTGGAGCCGCTGCACCACCGGCCACTCAGTTGACATTCTTGATTTCTTTATCCTCCATCAGCTCCGGCTGGTGGAGCAGGTTGGAGACATCCAGCCTTGCATCCGTGGAGGAGGTCACGACTTGTCGACGTGACGTCCTCTCAGATACTACGGAGACGTCCACAGTCCAAACGCAGCGGCCGAGCAAAGGCTCCACGCTCTTCCAGGCTGCTAATGGGCTTCGGTGGAGAGCAAAGGCAGCAACATCTCAGCAAAGCGCCGGAGCCCGACATCAGCGGCCTTCAGACAGAACCCTTCCAAGAAGTGTCCAGCTCCAGTTTGCCTCCAGGAAGTCGCCTTCTTTCAAGGGAAACTTTTAGTTTTGCAGGAGGTGAGGGACCTCGGCAGGGAACGAGCACATTTAGCTGCAGACTCCAAATCAAACCACCCAAGAAGAAGAAGAAGAAGAAGACGAGGAAGACACGGACAACATGGAGGTGGAAGCTGCCACGTTGTTCATGGAAAAATAACCATGAGATGGTTGGAGGTTCTCTATCTTCTCCCTGCACTGCTTCACTGGTGAAGAACCCCGTTAGCCATCAGCTAACTCTGGACTAATTCTGGTCCAAAATGTAGATGTTCCTCTGCGAGCCCCGGAAGACCCTCTGAGGCGTAGCAGGCCAGAAGAGCCTGGACCTCTTGGTTGCTCCATTTCTCCCTGCTTCTGTCCATGCTGTCCCAAGAAAACATCTGACCCTGAAAAGACCCTGCCTCGGAGTTGGAGCCGAGATGGTCGATGAGGCTGAGCACCGTGGTCCCTGGTTCCTCCGCTGTCCCAAAGCACCAAGAAACAGCCTGAAAAGGTTCTAGGAACTGTAGTACGTTCCAGCAGCGAGAAGGCATCTTCTTATCTAAAAGCCATGGATGGAACCAGGAAACATCATGGAAGGGCTTCCAGCAGAAGTTTGGAAAATCCCGGTACTGACCTTCCAGCGCACCAGCAGCCCCAGGTCTGCTGGCGGCAGGCAGGGCAGCAGCGTCCGGTAGAAGCCCAGCCGCAGCTCGGCCTCCGAGCAGCGCTCCAGGGCCGACAGCAGGCGGGTGCCGAAGAAGAGAAAGCCCAGCGAGGTGACCACGTAGGGGAGCAGGAGGCCGTCCTTCAGGAGTAGCGGCAGCATGCTGTGGAGAACCAACACCAGGACACCGTCAGAACGCCTCCTTTACCGGAAAGAAGAGCTCTGCACGACGGCGGAAGGAAGACGCGCGTCGCGGATTTTCATTTTCGGTTTCTCGTTGTTTGCGGAGCGAGCTTGTCTTAGCTTAGCGACGGGGGGAACGGACAAGAGCAACAGTTGACTCACGGTAGATCGCGCATCGCCCCGGCTTGTGAAAAAAACAAAACAAAACACAATGCCGCATTCATTGTGGTCGTGGGCCAAACAATAACGCGCGAGTCAGCGGATAAATGTCAAACATTTTTAGAAATACATAGCTAATCCGTTTGCGGCCCACAGTCCGAGGTGTGTGTGCCGCTTACAAAACGGCCACGCATGAGGATCCATTGTGCCTAATTGTGCTAACTTTTTAAATAGGTGAGTCCGGGGGAAAATGCACGGACTGTACGGACACTCCAGAATGACCTCCTGTTCCCAAACAACGCGCTCTCAAGCGGCAGGCACGCCGGCTATGCCGAGTAATCCCCACATATCCTTCTACTAAACCACACGCACAACAATTAGAGCCGCCGGAAGAATTTAACGACAGCTGGTGAAAGTTAGATGAAGCATTTGCGACGCTACTTGTCTTCTACCTTAAACCCACACACACACACACACACACGCACGTGAACGGCTGTCGGGTCACTTTTAATGTTTACGAGCGAAGTAGGAATGATGAGGAGGACGGGTTCTCTTTGCCCAGTGTTTGGACTTGGAGGTTGTGTTGACTTTGGCAGGCGGGGCAAAACACAGACAGGATTCCTGCAGCACTAAACCGCACAATTGTGCTACTGAGAGACGCGGCGCTTTGAGAGACGCGGCGTTCAGAAGGTGCACGTGACAGTGGAGGTTCTGATTTTAAGCTGAGGATTCAGGATTCGGCAGCGGCAGGTGGATCTCCTCCACCGATGAAGAGACGCCACGCTGTCACCGGTTCTTAAACAACTTCTCCTTTGGGCTGCTGCTCCCTTCAGGGGTCACCACAGCCAATCTTCTGCCTCCATCCAACCCTCGACACTCCCTCCATCCATGAACCTCCTCTCTGGTCTTCTTCTAGACCTCCTGCCTGGCAGCTCCAACCTCATCATCCTTCTACCCAGATCTTCTCCATCCCTCCTCTGTCCATGTCCAAACCATCTCAGTGTGACTTTATCTCCAGAACCCTCTGTTGGACTCCTTCCTGATCTTCTCCATCCTCCTCACTCCCAAAGAGGAACCTCCACATCTTAATCTCTGCCTCCTCCTGTCTTCTCTTTAGTGTCTCCAAACCAGACACCATAGCTTCTCTTCACCTCCATCTTCTCCACCCGTTCCAACCTACTTGTGCACGTTCCTCCACCTCCTCTCCACCCTCTCCATTGCTGTGGTCTGTCATTCCTCTCCTTCACACACATGTATTCTGTCTCGCTGCTACCGACCTTCATCCATCTCCTCTCCAGGTCACACCTCCACCTCTCTAGATGTTCCTCCACCTGCTCTCACTGCGCATCACAGTGTCATCTGCAAACATCACGGTCCGCACATGGATTCTGTTGAGTATTAAAGAGCTATGCTGGTTTAACACGTCTGTGGAGGTTCTCAGTCATCCGGGTCACGGAGATCTTCTCGTCGTGCTCCTCATCCCAGAGGCTTCTTCAGATCATGAACTTCAGAGCTGAAGAAGCCTCTGGGACGAGGGGGTGAAACATTCAAGTCCACTTGCCACGGCGAGAAGATCTCCACAACAAGTGTGCTGGTTTCATCGAAGCGTCAAAGCTACGGTGACCTCGGAGAACTTTTAAAAAAGGCTTTTTTAGCCGTAGCTCAAAAATGAATGCGGTAATTCTGATGATATTTCCCACTGGTGTCAGTGGGGCTAAAATAAGAACCGCGAAGAGCGAAAAGGTCGGAGTTCAGTTGCGGAGTGACGTTGTGATGTTCTGCGAAAACACTCGGTGGTATTCGAACGCCTCGACGTCCTGACCGCACGAGGCGGGGCAGATATGGACGGCCGCCTCGCCCCCGCCAAGTCTGGTCTTTCTTCTAAAGTACCGTCATTTCCGGACTCTTGAGCGCACCTGAATATCAGCCACACCGGTTACTAATCAATCAATAAATCCACGTGTGCATATATTGGCTGCACTTGTCTATTAGCCGCAGGTGTACACGTTGTAACGTGAGATATTTACACAGAAACGTTATTTTAAACCTTTAACTGAATCCTGTTTTCCCAACAGTGGCTGGAACACGGCTGATGAGAAAGATTAATGATAGTAACACAAGGAGAAGTCCATCCATTTTCTGTCACTGCTTTGTCCTCCTCCGGCTGATCTCCATCTTCCTCTTCCTGCTGCGCACTAAAACCGTGAAAGTCCGTCGCCTTCAACTCGAACGCTGCACCGAATGTGTTTTCCGTGATGAGGGCGTGCGCACGAAGCAGCGATTTCATTGGTCCAATGTGACCGGGCGAAATGTTTTGGTGGCGTGAAGCTGGTTAGAAAAATTCCATAAATTAGCTGCATTGTTGTTTAAGCCGCAGTTTTCAAAGCGTGGGGGAAAAAGTAGCGGCTTCTGGTCCGGAAATGACGTTAAATTAAATGCGCGTAGAGAATAAAAAGAATAAAACGAAGCCTTGTGGTCTTACCTGAACGTCGACGCCTGCAGGAACCAGACGGCGATGAGGGGAACGTCACTGAGCACCAGGCAGACGGGTCTGGCAGGAGGAGATGGGAACGTCAGCGGGCGCCTCCGCGTACGTCTCCGCGGCCGGAGCTCGCCGATGTTACCACCGCATTGAACCTTCGCGGGAAAATAAGGCTCGCCGTCCGACGACGAGCCCGTCGACCGAGGAGGGCCCTCTGCACGCCGCCCTGAGCCCGTAATTACAGCTAGCGCTCTTTGCCGATGCTGCTCCAGCCCAATAATTGATCCTGCACAAACAACGCCCCGAGCTGCTGCCTGCCAGTCCGCCTTCATCCCCGGACATGCATTACCAATTGATTCGGGGGGCGACAGGTGGGAGGTAGAACTCAATAGTTAATAAAGAAACAATCTACCCTAATCTAGATTAATAGATGAGCCCAGATCTCGGGACCAAATCCCGCGCCGTGGAGTCTAAATGGTAATGAACCCAAGCTCATCTTCATGCATTCATCCAGGTTGATAGATATGACTGACTTCCACCCACACCCACACACACACACACACACACACAGATATTTGTGACGATGGAAGCTGGCAGTCGCGCCGCACTCAGTGAGACGGCGGAGCCGAATAAGCCCTCATTTAGCAAAACTGCCCTCAAATAGATTTTGAGTGTGCGGCTCCGGGAGCGCAGCAGGAGGACGGCGTCATTTTTACAAAGTGCTAATGTATTCCGATCATTAAGAGTCTGCTGGACGGGGAGCTGCACGTCCTCTCTGACGGGGAACCCAATCAATACCCGAGACGGAGCTGGAGGTGGAAGGAGAAAAAAAAAAAAAAAAAAAAGATGCCTCTGTACTCACAGCGACGCCAGGAGGATGGACTTCTCGTGGACTTGGAAGGAGAAGAGGAAAAAGGCCAGGGACGAGTTCACCTGAGCCAGACGGAGTTTGGGGCAAAAAAAATGAACTCCAAAAACAGAGCGAGTGAAGGGAAAAGACAAAGCGGTCTGGATCGATCAGCTTCACGCGGCGGCAGATATGAGAGGCTGTGCTTCTCGCTCACTCACCAGAGCCACTTTGAACTGCCAGAAGGTCGGCTTTGTCAACAGTCTGATGGAGGACGGCAGAACGGCGAGAAGCGTGCAGGCCAAACTGGAAAGAACCAAAAGCAGAATGTCAGTGGTATTTTCCGTGGACGCGAGCCGACAAACGACGAAGACGCGAGGAAACGTTCATTCATTCATCAGCTGTACCACGGTCGGGGTCGCGGGCCTATCCCAGCTGTGATTGGCTGAGAGGCGGGACTGGACCCATCGCAGGTCCACATGGAGAGACATCCAACCGTTCACACGTCTGGACAATAAAGAGTCTCCAGTGAAGCTCCTGCAGGTGTTTGGACTGTGAGGAGGAACCCGGAGAACCCTGAGGAACCCCACGCGGACACGGGGAGAACATGGAGCCTCCACACAGAAAGACCTTCTGGCTGGGAGGTGGAAGCGTCCCAGAAAACACACACCTGATACGGAACGTTGCCGGTAAACATGTCGACGGCTTCAGAGACAAAATACCTGGCATTAGTTTTTGCTAAATGGAAATTCAAATTAAAGAACACATCAATGGCGTTCATTCCTGAAATAAAAATTCAAATGCCTCTTTTTATTTGCAACCTTCTGAATTCAATTTCAACAGTAACCTTTTTCCACAGACTAGTAATAAATGTCAAAATAACATTTTCTGCCTTTCTTTTCACCATTTTTCGGAGGGTTAGCACGGTGCCAGGATTAGCATGAGGTGGCTACGACTACTGTCAACAGAGGAGACGGCGTTTATGGATTCTGTCGTGATTTTCGAGCCAAAACACCAGCAGAGCATTCTGGGATTTGTAGTATTAGGCTAGAATAGCTGCAGGCCAGCGCTAATAGTCACCTGGTATGGCTTCAAGGGCCAAATAGAATGACACTGTGGGCCAAATTTGGCCCGCAGGCCAGAGTTTGACACCTATGCCCACTCTTCCTGTCCCGTCTGCAGAGCATGAGAGTATCTTCTCGAGTCCCTGGGCTCTCATTGGTCGTTCTTTTACGAACGAATCATTTCAGCCTTTTGATCAATAAAGTGTGACTCTGCGTTTCTGCTTCCCGTTTGACCGGAGAAATGTTTCCATTGAGTCGTCTTGTTGTCTCTGTATATGACACATGCTTCGGCAGCTCCTCGGGCCGTACGGCTTCTCATCGTTTCTAAAAAACAAGTGTGACTTCATGTGCAGAAGCTCCTCACAAGACGTTTCCTCGAGGGACGGTCTGGTTTGCGCACAGCCTCGATTCCCGGGCGAGCGGCGCTTTCCGAGGAAAGACCCGAGGGAGGCGGGGGGCGGGGGAGGGGCAGAGAGACGGGAAGAAGGAAGGCGAGAGAACAGACGCGGCGGCGCGACGGAGATGGAGGATTACCTGAGGTGGAGCTGGGAGTCAGCGGACAGAACGGATCGGATCTTGATCAGCGAGTTCAAGCTGCACCACGTGTTGGCCACCTTGTCCTGCGCACACGAGCAGACCAGTGGCTTCCATGAGGAACCGCCATCGTCTCATCGCGGTCGATATTCTTTCAAGTGATCAATACAGAAAAGGAACGCTGGCCCATAATCAATGCAGCCGTGATCAGCCACCAGGATCGGGGGGGTGCTGCGCTCCACTGTTTCTAATGACACTTAACATTTCTGAGTTCATTTTCCAGCAAACCCTGCCGTGAAAACACGCTCTCAAACCATCAACTGTAATAATATTATCATCAGTTTGTGCGCCTAACCCATATTTGCAAATACCTCACAGTTGCAATTACATTATATATATATATGTACATATATTTTTATACATATATATTCCTTGCAGTAACACAGCGTTAACAGTTTATCACATGTATTTAATTGCATACAAAAAGCTGAAATGGGCAAATGACTGTAATTGCTATAACTAATTATTTCCCTGCTGAATGAGCAATAAAAATTCCTCGGGGCATTCCGGGATGACATTTGCACAAGACAGCTCCGAGGTGTGTGTGCATGTGTGTGTGTGTGTGTGTGTGTGTGTGTGTGTGTGTGTGTGTGACCCCTCGATTATGAATTTACGACCCCGGTCAGAAATAGCACGGGACTTATTTGTAAACTCGGGGTCGGCGGGGTCGAAGGTCGGGCCGGACAGCGAGGCGTGGCTGCTGGGAGCTGTGTCTGATGGCGGCGCTCAGCTGATTAGGTATTTCCAGTCTCGTGTGAAAACCACTTCATCTGTGCATAACATGGGCTAATTATAGTGAAGAGTCCCGAGGCAAATCTTTCAATATTAGTCTAAGAATTTAACAAATTAAACAGATCGGAGAAAGAAATAACACGTTATCGCCGGAAATATTTAACTTGATTACCTGCAAACTATCAATGACTGGTGATTAATAAAACACTGAATAGAAATGATTTCCCTCCGGAAGCCAACGGCTTTTGGCTCCTCGTGTCTGCCCAGCTCTGTTGCGTGTCAGAGTAAATAAATGTTAGCTAGTATCCTGGCCGTGGTTGAAACAGACGAGGATGCGGTTCGCTTTGGAAGGCCTCGGAGCGAGTCGTCCCGTTCCCGGTATCTTCTGCGCCGCAGCTGTGGATCTAAATGTCCGCCGGCCAGCGTTGTGTCGTCTCAGCCGCAGCCCCGCGTTTCGCCCCGGGCCTCGCTCGCCGCCGCCGCTGCAAATAACCGCAACCGGGAATGTCCGCGGACGCCACCCGGGGGCGACGCGCGAACATCTCATCTGGAAAACGCAAAATTTCCTGCGGGGGAGCATTTGGTGGCAACCTGAGAGGGCAGAATGCAGCCCGGTGGGTAAACTTACAACCGCCTCTCCACCCCTTCTCGCCCCCCCGTGCCCTCGTCCCCTCGTCCCGAAGCTAACGCTTACGTGCACAGTTTCACAATTAGCGCGGAATAGCGCGCCCCGGCGGGCCCCGTGCTGTCGTCACACGGGGGTATAGTGTCTCTCACACCCCGCGGATTATGTTTGCATCATATCGCTGAGCAAATCCAGCAGCGCTGCCGCCGCCGCCGCCGCGCGCGGCCATTGCCCCCCCCCGGCTAGCTTTTTCAATTACTTCTTACATCCATGACTCGCGCTGGTCGCCACCTTGGGGACGGGGACGAGATGATGCGGCTTAAAGGGGAAACCCATGACATGCGTGTCCCGCTCCCTTACCTCGGCCAACCCCGCCAGCCGCGGAAGTACTCTTTATCGCCGTCCAGTATCCATTGCCTTTTAATTAATATCATATTCCAGCCCCGTGGAAAGCGAGGCCTGACTGACAGCAATTAATTGTGTGTGTGTACTCGTGTCTCGGCGCGAGGCTCTCCATTAATGTCATCGTAACACCTGCGCGTAGGTACGATTCCGCCCCCGTCCGGATGCGCCGCGATATTCAGAGCCGGGCCGCCACCGGTCCGGTTTACTGCGACATAACTGCGCCGTGAAGTGCTGGAAACGCTGAGGTCATAAATTAGCTAAGATTTATGTGTATCCCCCGCGTACGTCAAAACCCCGAGCACCTCCCGGGGATAGGACGCAGCTGATCTCCTGACCTTTTCCAGATTTTATTCCTCCGTTTTCTCTGATCCTGCGGCGTATCCATTTCGGAGCGGCTAAGCACCGACGGATATAACGGCGTTCGCCATGCTGAGAGTATGGAACAGTGTGGAGGGCACGAGGAAAGTCAGGGCGCGCCTGACTTTCAGAAAGCATTAAAGCGTCTAGCTATAAATGTTTGAACTCCCATGAAATTAGGACTTAATGTTCTTGGAAAATAAAATGTCAGCGCCTGGAACACAATTGATCACCGTGCACATTTGAGTGTAAATAAAACAACAAGGTGTTTTATAAAGCCCCCCCCCCCCAGTGCAGTGTCACAGGACACGAGTCATGTTTGTAAGTTTCTCGGCGAGCCCGGATCAGGGTCACCCACGTCCGTGACCGACCCCCTGTATTACCGTCGGTCAGCATTTTTATTTGAAAGAACAGCCGCAAATCAATGCAAGAAGAAAAGATCTCGGGTTATTGAAACCCTTGACAGCAACAGGCTCGAGGGCGCACGCGCGCTGAATAGCGTCTCTGTCGGCCAACACACGGCGTAGTGTACATTTTCCACGTGCATAAAGAACCCATTGGCTTAAGTCAAGCTTCGGTTAATTTATGTTAATGATGGAAATTCCGTAAAGTTGCTGGAATTACGGTTACATTTATTCACGGCTTTCTACGCCATTTCTCACATTCTTGCCAACCGCACAGCTATATGGTATATCTCTGTGCAGATATACTGTAAACATATATATTTATGGGGGGGGGGGGGGGGGGTCCACCCCCCCCCCCC
>CAAKHD010003846.1:5446-16037 GCA_901007705.1 Fistularia tabacaria
GGGGGGGGGGGGGGGGGGGGGGGCCCCCGCGCCCCGGGGGGGCGGCGGGGGGAAGTGTCGTTTGGGGGTTTTTTTTTTTTTTTTTTTTTTTTCCATTTTACTTATCTAAAAAATTGATTAAATACAGCTGCATCTGCTGCATTACCAGTGCCTTCCAGTCGTCCTCCGTAGCCGTCCCGTCCAGCGGTTTGAACTCCAGGGCGGCGCCATTCAAGAGGAGCGACAGGCGATGTAGCGGAGTGCGGCGGGGCGACGCCAGGACACCGCACAGCTCCGACGTCAGGTCTGAGAAATCCAGGGCCAGGGAATGAAGCATGGAGAGACGGTCCAACTCCGACGGCGAGATGAGTGGACCTGGGGAGACGGTAACGCGGGCGAGACGGGTTCAGCTCGAAACATTATCGGGGGGTGGGGCCGGCGACTTTGCAGTTGGCCTGCAGAGCCGTGAATCCTAGGAGGCCCTCGCATACCGAGCTGGTGGTCCAGGAGACTGAGGTGCTGCAGGGTCTCAGCGGAGGGGTTTGACAGGCAGGCCAGGGAGCAGGGGATCACCAGGCCCAGCATGAAGCTGCAGGACAGCCATCGAAGCTGCCTGCTGTTGGACAGCAGCTCCATGAACAACTGCTGGATTCTACGAGGAAGAGGAAGAATCAGCTTCATTTTGTCAAACCAGAGAGACCTTGAAGGTATCATCCCTGCGAATCTGCAGAGGCTACAAAGGCTGTCCAGACTTTAAAATATCACTCTGCCTCGGATTCTCCACAATGTTTTATTCATTTCCGTGCTCGCTGGTGTGTCTCTCTACAGCTGACCTGCTCTCTGATTCACGGGCCCGCCGCGGCCCTGTGACGGGAAGTGGGGGGAACACGAGAGCGGAAAAACTTCCCGGAATACAGCGTCGGAATTGACTCCAGATTCCAGGACACATCCCCGTTGGAGCCAGTTCCCTACCACTCAGCGTCTCGGCAGACGCTGGTACAGTGGAATATTTGAACACGACTAACTGAGACCTCTCTCCCTGTCGGCAAGATTATCTGTTTAGAAACCATCTGCCTGATTCATCAATCTCTAAACTCGCCGAAACACCTCGTACAGGCGCCAAAACGAACCAGCGCGGGGCAATAACATCCTGCGCGGAGACACTCATCTTCTGACAATAACTCTGCTTTGCCATCTCAGCGACTTACTCGTTGATTTTTTTATCTCCCTGGTGGATCTGGAGCAGCTTGGAGCTGTCCAGCAGGCCCTCCTGCTGCAGAACGCAGGTGTCTCCGTACAGGCTAAGCTTCTGCAGGTTCCTGAGAGGGAAAGAGAAAAGAGACGGGCAATATTTACACACAAATATAAAAGGAACTCATTATGCTATTAACAAGGCTGTTTACCGCTGTGTGCAAATTAAAGTAGAGAGCCACACCGACAGCAGCTGGTGCTAAAAGACCCACAACTCGGACTCATTAAGTTGTTAGCTCAGTCATTCTATATATAGCGCACAGCTGCTCACGGCGAGGGGGGGGTGCTGGAACCGATCCCAGCTGGCACAGGTTCGAGAGACGGGGTTTAACCTAGCCGGGTCGCCTGTCAATCACACAGCCGTGTCTGGAGATGTCCAACCGTTCACACGCATGGACAATTTATAGTCTTCAATGAACCTGCTGAGTGTTTTTGGACGGAGAACCTTGACAGAACTTGGGCGGGACGGCAAGAAGACAGAGACATGACCCTGCCGCCTCTCACAAAATTAAACCGACACGTGACCGATCCATCTTGAGGCGCCTCGTGAGAACTCAGCCGTGTCTTCTAATTCCAGATGATTGCTTTGTAATGTTTGCTGTGTAAATATTGGTCCAAACGATTGCCGTGCTTTTGGTTCTATAATTATGGAGATCATTTGAATCCCCAGATGCTAATGTCGACGTGTCCTGGAAAACACCTTTGGTCCTCTGAGAACCACGGGGAGCTGTTTTTCCAAGAGGGACGACGCGGCGGAGACATGAGCTGGAGTTCATTTCACATAGAGATGAGGCGGCCGCATCGACTTTCAGGGGAAAAGTTGTTCCTGCGCTATTCTCTCCAAGACTCCAACCCTAGTTTCTAACCCTAGAGAAGTGCAAATTTAGTTTCATCTCGAGGTGTGCTGGAACATCATATATTGCAAGGTTTCCGCCCGTCAAACGCAGAACTGTGGCTTTGCTGCGCTGCCGTTTCAAGGCCTACGACATCCTGGCACCGGAAACAGATGATAAAGTGACAACAGGCACATTGTTTGGTTTCATAACATGCCATCCCTCTGAAGTCTCATCTGTATACTGTATCAGGACAAACATACAGCACAGAAAATGCCTGAAACCGAATAACAACACCTTTGTAAGGTAAATTAGGAGGATAAGCGTGGCCAATCTGGTGATGCCACCACCTTAAAAGCCACCCAGTTGATTTTGACACCACTTTCAATAGTTTGCCAATGACAGTCTAGGATTAAACATATAGCAAAATAAAACAAAACTGTATGACTCTGACTGTATGGCTGTATGACTGATATCATTGACCGGCCTGTGTGGCATCTTTAGAGGACAATGAATGAACACACCAAGTTGTGCGGGGAGAATGAAATAGGTTGTGTTCCGACCGGTACGATTGAATTCCCAGCTTATGAACAGGGCCCATTCAAACATCTTATTTTCCCGAAGCTTTTGCCGCACATCTGACGCCCTGTGACGTTTACGCCGATGTGGAAAATTCACAATGCTGACAACTTTCCACGCGAAGGCATACTTCGAACCGCAGCATGTAGACTTGTGCGATTAAAGGGGAGGAAGATGGGGGGGAGACAAAAATTTTTAAAAAACCTGGTCTAACAATAGCACATCTTTCAAAACCCCTAAGCAGAACTGCAAGACTTGAAGTTCATAACTTTGGGCGGGTGCTGCTGGATTTCAAAGCATCAAAGCACAAGGGAGAATAATGGAGAATGTGGGAGAAGCGCAGAAAGGGAAAGGGACAGCTCTGTACAACCATCAGGACCCTCATAGATAAGGTTTTTTTTTTCTTTTTCTTTTTTTTTTTTAAACAGAAAAGTGACTTACACAGCAAGAATGGACAAAGTACAGATAATGGGCATGTAGCATATGGAAGTTCCCTATATTCTGTAGCATGCATTGAACGCAGCAGAACAACGTATACATGTATATGAACACACGCGCGCGCACACACACACACACACACTCGCATAATACAGTGCGTGTGAGTGTGTGTGTGTGTCAGCGCTGATATCAGCAAGTCACTGCCAACAAAGGCTCTCCCAAGCCGCAGCTGCTTTGTACCTGCTAGCTTAGAGAGCGGTCTTTTACCACAGAAAAAACCCGAGGGGGGGGGCGGCCGGGCTAATGAACCAAAGTGCGTGTTGTTTCACCGAAATAGAAGCCCGTAGAAATAAAATGCATTGGCTTACTTGTTTGTTTGTGGACACGTTAAACGTAAGCGTAAACTCCAGGGATGCTGGGGGGGACAGCGTTTGGATGCTAGCCTCGCCACAGACATTACCGTATTACGTAACGCCGAATGTCAGGGTTTGTTTATAGCTAGGTTAGCTAGGCTAGCTAGCCGCTAGCGGAAATACAATTATGTCTCCCAACGGATATATAATGAAGCTAACGAGGAGGACCGTTAGCTTACCTGTTATTGCGGATGCTGGTGAACACGCACAACACCTGGTCCAAATAGATGGCCATGGCGTCCCTCCATCGGTCCGAGAGTAGCGGGTCGTTGTCGGAACCGAGGGGCTGGTCCACCCTGGCCGACGACGGGTCGCTGCTCAGCGGGCTTAGGTAGCCCTCCACCGGCGCCAGCTCCAGCTGCAGCTCCCGCACGAAGGAGCCGAACTTCCGCATGAGGAACTCCAACCTTGGGGTCTCCTCAGAGTTGGAGCCGCCGTTGCCGTTGCCGTTGGAGCCGCCGCCGATCCGCAGCTTCAGCTCGGTCCACAGCGCCGGGTAGAAGAGACACTCCCTCCACCGGGAGCACACGGCCGAGGCCCGCAGCTTGTCTCGGTCGGACAGGAAGGAGAAGATGTGGACGATAAGCTCGCTGGGCAGAGCCATGGCTCCGACACCCCCGCACAGAGCCATGGCGAGCTAGGAAAAATCGCTGTGAGAATATCAGCCCCGGTGCGAAAGAGCGAGTGCCGTTGTTTTTTTTTTTTTTATTTTTGTTTTTTTTTTTAATAAAAACGGCCCCAAGGTGCAACGTCTGCAGCCAGCGAGGCTCCTCCACCAAAAACAAACCGCTTTTCGGTTATGCCTTCAATACTACTGGACCGCACCAAGCGGATCATTGCGCGGGGAGCAGGACACCTCCGACACTCTTTAAAGAAAACGACGAGAAAGGGGAAAATGTAGATTTAAGTAGCTGTCTAACCCTCGATTTTATTCCATTCAAGACAAATCCACGATTCAATTCATATTCGATGTCAGCGTTCGCAATCCGTGTTCGCATCACCTACGGGAATGGTTTCGTCCTTCGGTGTCGTTATTTTTGCCATACCCCTTTTCTCCGTGGGAGGGCGCTGTGCTTCAAAGGCAGCGGCAGCGGAGACTCCTGGCCTACATGAGATCTTTATTTCAGTGCTGGTTCCTGACTCCTCGGCGCAACTCCTGACGCCCACAGACGGGGAACAAACACGGTGGAAGCGGAAAAAGTGACAAGCATCCCCATCCGAAGAGTCTCAAACGCAGTTCAGTGTGGCTGTTGTCAGGCTGGCCAAGGCCAAGCGCCTGCTGGTTAGCTGCTGCAGGTGGATTTTTCCCACCGATTTCCACATGCTATACACATTTTTAGCAAGTTTTTCAAAAAGCGTGCATTTGCGATGAAGCAGAGGTCGGCAGTGTCATACATTCATTCATTCATTATCTATACTGCTTATCCTGCACTTGGTTATGGGGGCGGGACGCTGTTCCAGCTGTCATCGGTCGAGAAGTGGGGTTCGCCCTGGACTGAACGGCAATTGATCACAGGGCCACAGATATAGACTTACACCCTCTCATTCACTAGAGACATTCAACCATTTACTTTCTCATTCACATATCTGGGTAATTTAGGGTCTCCAATAAACCTCCTGCATGTTTTTGAACTGTGGGAGAAACCTGGAGGGCGGTTAGGGTTAGGGTTAGGGTTAGCCCCTCAGGGACCTTCTTGCCGTGAGGCAGAAGTGCAAGCAGCTACGCTGCCGATTGTCGAAATCTGTAGTGTGACATGGATTGGGTGTGGATTTGAGAGTCATTAGGAGCATCTCTTACAAGGTGTTATCCTCGCTGTGTTAATATTCACAGAGGTAACAGGAGTGCTACTGGCAAAGCTCTTCAAAACAACCTATAGGAGGCCATTAATCCTGGATTATATAAACCATTATGCTTTTCTCCCGCGGCAAATATTGTTTTCAGATCTCCCCGGTGAGAACGGGTCGAGGCCACGCCATCGCAGACGACGACAAGGATATGTTGATACCGACTCCCTCCTTGCCCGTTCCCTTCTATCGGCCAAGGCCTCTGATAGTGACTTTTAAAAACGTATGCAAAATGAAGCTGCAGCCTGTCTTGCACTTGAGGGAAGTGGCGTTCTCCTTAGAGAACCAAAGCCACATGGGTTCTGCTAAGGTCCCCCATTTGGAGGTCAGGAGCTAATGACCAATTTATTCATTAATTTCACAAGGAAGCAGATGGTACATTATCTTTTACTGCTTATTAAACTAATCCCAGCTGTGTTGGTTTGAGGTGCGGGGTTTAACCGCGACCCGTCAGCTGTCAATCACAGGGGGCGCAAAAAAGACATCCAACCATTCTGGTGTTCTCTCTCTTCTTGCCAGCCCTTGTACTCGGCCTTTCCTTCACTAAATCAGCAAAAGTAAAGCCTTCTCATATATGAGACCCTCGCTTACGCTAACGCTAACGCAATCGCCAACGCTATCTCCGTCTTTCGTTCATCCAAACTAACAATCACTTTTCCACTTCTTCTAAGACTGGAGACCTTTGCTTTGTTACCATAATCACCCCTTCAGCCACATCAGCTATCTTTAACCCATCTTTATTCTTCAGGATCGTACAGATGGTTGACCTCGCCATGTCATAGTGCTCTGTGAGATCTGTAACACGAATGCCATGCTCAAGTTTAGCTGCTTTTCCTTCTTCAGATCGACTGAAATTCTTAACTTCTTCTTAAAACCACTAGCACTAGCACTTTTCACTTTTTTGAGAGTCATAATGAGGGCTAGCTTACAGAAAAAACAACTGCCGCAAGGCTACAACGCTACACGGAAGGACAGTGAATTTGTTTGTTAGCGTGTTCGTGCAACGATGCTTGTTCGAAGCTTGGTTCGAAATTTGATTGAAAACTCAGTACATAGGCCGATTTGTTCGCGTTCAGGGGTGTTCATAAGCCGAGGGTCTGCTGCAAAAGTACAACTACCAGGTTTGACAAACTGCTGCACAAGTACACGCAGAAGTTACTCCATTTGAGTCAAACACAAGTAAATGCAATCAGTTACTCTGATTGTTTAAACTGATTTTAAAGGGTGAATTCATCCTGGTGAGGGTGGAGCTCTGCCCCCCCAAAACACACACACACACACAAACAAAATACTTTGTGCATTACCGCAGTGATGAAGACACATGAATCAAGAGGTGGCACTTGATACCGCCAATGAGCTGTGCGCTATTTAAAATGTGTCATCATTACCACGCCAACCTCCCATCCCTTATTTATTTATTTATCTATCTATCTATCTATCTATCTATCTATCTATCTATCTATCTATCTATCTATCTATCTATCTATCTATCTATCTATCTATCTATCTATCTATCTATCTATCTATCTATCTATCTATCTATCTATCTATCTATTTATCTATCTATCTATTTATTTATTTATTTATTTATTTATTTATTCAGTTATTCATTTATAATAAAATATATTTTCATTTTCTCTCCTTCAGTTAAAGCGGCTGATTTCCTCCGAAGGAATAACGCGAAGGCGACGGGGCGTGGAGAGAATACGAGGAGCAGATTCTCCGCTCGGGCCGCAGATGGGGAGAAAGTGCGGCATAATAGAATTCCATTATGGTGATAGAATGAAGTAACTGTACACGTCCCAATATGTCTGAGCGCCGGACCTTCATCTCGGGGGAATTAGTTCCAGTTATTGCCCGTTAATCCGCATACTTTTTAAGTTTATTAACCATAAACCCGGAGATTTTATCGCGCCGTCGGAGCACGAGAGGACGTATGAGGGGATTGAATGTTAATCTCCAAGGTCCATAACCTCGAAGATGTGTGCTGGACGCCATTTAATTTAGATGTACTCGGGATATGCGCATGCTCAAAATGGTGAAAGACGATATCCCTAACCTGGAAGGACTGGAAGGAGACTGGGGCCGGAGATGAAAAATTGACCAACAGCTTGTTGGAACAAACCAAACCTGACACTTTTCTCCTCCCGTTCCAACCTGCTTGCACACATTCCCCCACTTCCTCTCCAACGTCTCCATTGCTCTGGACTGTTGACGCTCGGTACTTAAAATCCTCCACCGTCTTTTTCTCCACTCCCTTTGGCGTCATTGTTTCACTTTGGTCCCTCTCATTCAAACATTTCTTCTATCTTGCTACCTTTCATTCCTCTCCTTTCCAGAGCATACCTCCACCTGCTCCACCTGCTCCCTGCTGTCACTACAGATCACAATGTCATCTGCAAACACCATGGTCCATGGAGAGTCCCTCATCTGTCAACCTGTCCATCAGCGTAGCAAAGAAGAAGGGGCCAAGGGCTGCTCTCTGATGCACTCTGTACCTCCATCTTGAAGTTCTCTGTCACACCTACAGCACACCTCACCACTGTCTCACAGCTGGCATACATGTCCTGCACCGGTCTAACATACTTCTCTGTCACTCCAGACTTGCTCATACAGTACCATAGCTCTTTGCTCCCTGTTGTATGCTTTTTCTGCATCTAAAAAGGCACAGTGCAACTCCCTCTGACCTTCTCAATACTTCTCTGCCAGCATTCCTGAGGCAAATACTGCATCTGTTGTACTCTTCCTAGGCATGAACCCACACTGCTGCTCACAAAAGCTGACTACTCAGACTAGATCCACGACTCTTTCCCATAACTTCATTGTATCGCTTATCAACTTTATTCCTCTATAGTTACTGAAACTCCTGTAATCCTATCGATAATCCATCTTTAATCCATATCTTTACACAAGGAAGTACAAGGGAAATATAGTTTGTATACGGCATTAGTTCAGAAACGATAGAGAACTGAAGATTTGAGGCACAAATTGGAGAAAATGCCTCATACATTGCATTTCAGTTTATTCATTGGGTCCCAGGAAGTGACGGAGCGACGTGATTCCAAATCGGCTAATTGAAATTACTGTTGTGTCGGAAATGTGTGGGCAGCATACATTTGTTTACCTTCTCTTTCACCCTTGAACGCATTATTTCCCCTCGAATTGGTTTGGAGGGTCAGTGTTTGTTACGGCTTTTTTAATTGGCTTCAGTCCTGCAAAACAAGAAGCAGAATCGTGTCCATTTAATGAACCCAATATCCATGAAATGGAAATAAAATACGCTTTCATTTCTTTTTTTTTTTCTCACAAACATGATCCGAGGGGGTTATATTTGGACCGCGAGTCTTTCTGATTTCACTGATTCCATTTAATCTATTTATGTAATCTGTTTCATGGCGAGAGTCTGCAGAAGATTAAAAAGACACGGCGCCCCCCTCTGGAACGTCTCCGGGCATCCTCAGAGCCTCCTCGTGCTCCGCTGTTGGCCCGCGTTGTATTTCTGTGGAATATTTCAACCATCCATCCAGGTCCAGACCGCGCCGTCCATCCTTTGGAACCCGCCCTGAGGTCCTACCAGGCGCTTCGGTTTGATCCTGTTGCCGCACCGTAGCCAGGCGGCCATCATGCTGAATGATAATTGCTAATGTGCCAAAACTTGGTAGAGCTTGACTGATTCACGTCTGGAGAAGGGGGGAACAAAGGGGAGGAGGGGTGACACCCGCTGCAGGTCCTGCTCCAAACACTGGGGGGGGACAGAGCTCCACGGCTCCACGGCCACAGATGCCGATTTGCGGGCCTGCGCCGTTCTCGTCTGCACAAGAACGGTTGCATCTTCATCTGGTTCCTGCGCAGAAAATTGGACCGTGAAGGTGGAGGAGCAGCGGCCGCCGATGGGTCGCTTTGTTTTTCTGGAGAGTGACCATCTTCTCTCGGGGATGAAGAGGAACAGACTTGAGAGATGCTTGACGGCTGACGGACAGCTGTCAATCACGTCGAGTGGCTCTCGTGAAGCTCCTCCTGAGCAGGGAAAAGCCAGGATGTCCACAGAAGGTCAGTCACTCTGATGTTATAATCACAAGAAAAAAAAATGGTGGGCAGAAGGCGGGGCTAAACCGGTCAGCTGTCAATCACAGGTGTCTCAAACCAGTCATTCACTCATTCCCACCTACAGACTATTTTGAGTCTTCCATGAATCTGCTGACGGAGAACCTGGAGAGAACCCAGCCAGGAGGACACGGAGACTCCAACCCAGACATGGAGATGTTCTGTGGTCCTGACCATTGGTTCCCAGGGATCACGACCTCCTGACCTTCTCATGGTTTCCTCCTATTACTGATGGAGAACAACATCTGCTGGCACTTTATCCATGACCTTTCCCTCTGTTCAGGCTCCCGGGGGGGCAGTAAGAGAGAGAAGGGAGGAGAGAGGGAGACAGAGGGGAAAGAGGGGCAGAGAGGGAGAGAAGAAAGAGAAAGACGGGGAGTGGAGGAGAGAGACAAGAGGGAGGAGGGGGAGATAGAGATAGAGAGAGGGGAAGAAGCAGAGGGGAGAAAGAGAGAGAGATTATCATCTATCTCATGATCATGATCGTCCTCCTCCTCCTGGATGGATGCAGAGGGTCTGAGAAGCTGCTCTCCAGGAGGTGCTGCTGCAGAGCATCCACGGAGGTCCACCTGAAGGACCTGCTGCGTCTGGACTGATAGACCGAACCATCTCAGGTTGTTATACCCGCCCCGGAGGGCCGGGCGGGTATAACATCGGGAATGACTGCGAGTAACGTAAACGTACCCTGAAGAGGCCTTCTCGGATGGACCCAGCCTGGGTTCTCCATGTTCTCCTGCATGGGTTCTCCACAGGTTCTTTAAAGGCTCTAAATTGTCTGGAGGTGTGAATGAGAAGGTGAACAGTCAGATGATTGACAGCTGGCCTGTCCAGGATAGACTCCGCCTCTCGAAGCTAATCTCAGCGCCCCCGACTGCCGGCCACGACAGGACGACCTTCTGATGGACCTTCTGCTGCTCCTGCTGTCCAAGATCTCCGGAGGTCCGAGGTCTTCATGCTGTTCCAGCTTTGGAACAGAATCACACACACACACACACACACACACACACACACACACACACACACACACACACACACACACACACACACACACACACACACACACACACACACAGTCTTCAAGCTGTTTTCTCATCAATTTTCATGGTCAATATTTCACTTTCTGTGATTTTCATCTGGATTTTCACTTCT